>JAZGTK010001285.1:0-42378 GCA_036877625.1 Ambastaia sidthimunki
ATATATCACAAACACAGAAAGTTCAAGAAAGTTTGCAAAATCATGTTGAGAAAACAGCTAAAACCAGTCTAAGCTGGTTTAGCAGGCTAGTTTTAGAGGGTTTTTGCACTTTTTTAGCTGATGAAGCTGCAGGTCAGGCGGAAAGACCAGCTGACCTGTCAGCTATAGTTTTTACCTAATACAATGACATTCAGATATTTTAAGCAACTTAAGTCTGAAGGTGTTCAAAGGTTTTCAAAAACTTTTGAAGGCCACTGTATATTTTACTAGATAGATGGTTCAATACTTACATTATAAGCCATTCCAAATTAGCATTTAAAATGATAACTATTTCAATTTTTTTATATTTTAAAATTGCTCAAAATACCTTAATCCATGAAATATTGAGATATTAGCATTGATCTGTAAATGGGTTTAAATAATGCCTTATTTATTCAGGTTAAGCTTGGTTATATTTTATTAGAACTCATTGGTTTATGTACATGTAAATTTCTTTTAGCTGTAGGCTGGATGAGAATTGTGGGGGTAAAATTTCACTTCACTCTGCACACTGCTGATGCTATTCACTAAACTTTAACATTTCTATATTACCCTGAAATCTTCGGAACGAGAATGTTGCCTCCAGCTTGCATATTAGTGTCATGGCACATGAGTGGAGTGTTGAATGGATTCTAACACTTCATTTCTCTCCACGGTTTCACTGAACCATCAAAGACTTGTACATTTTAAAACCTTCTCAAAAATAAAATGGTGGTTTGGAGCAACGGTATAGTGTTATTGCATCTGTGTCATCGCATGGGTGAAAAAATCAGTCACAGGATTGTTGCTCACTCGGGATTGTGTTACATAAAACATGGAGTCTTGCTCAACACAACCTATTTAAATACAGGATTTATATGTTGCAGGATTTATATGTTGCTAATTTTTTTATGTACATACAGTATGTCATTGTGGGCTACTGGGGGTCCTTGTGCCTCAGCGCTTTTGGCATAATTCTTTCACCTGACAGTGGCCACTGCCCTCGGTTGCCTTGAAAGATGAATAATTTATTTGGATTTATTTACAATTTGTATATGGACAAAAATGTGATCAGGATAGCTAGTGTCTCCAAATAAAAGCTAGTGTCACCAAATAGATTAGCAAAAATAATTGGTTGGTTTCAAACACATTACGAATTCTTCCTCATCTGCCATTGGTCAAAAAATGGATAATCGCTATGATTATATGAAGCTGGGAGTGGAGAAAATAAAAACATACACACATTACAGAAGAAGTACACACTTCAGCTTTAAGTCTGTTGTAAGCGTCTATAGCAGTTTACAGTAAAGTAAAGCCAGCTGTACAGTGTGACTTTTGTTGTAGGTAAGAATTGTTGCTTGTCAGATTGTATGATATATGACCCCAATCAGATCTTGAGTAAAGCCCACCTAGGAGATCAGTCATGATTGACAGCATTGACTAGAAGTTTTACGTCATCAGCCCATGTCATGTTCTGACAATCTTATGGACAGAAAAAATCAAAATGGTGCAACGCAAACAAAAGCAAGATCTAAAAATAGGATGTTGTGGATTGGTGAATCTCTCTTTAGAATGGTGGTTAGTGTAGTAGTTCATGGAAATTTTTGTTGAGGTTAGTTTTAGCTGCATAATCATTAGCAGTGCTCATTTGCTCTTTATTAGACAGGTGTCACAGAACACTGTCAGAGGCTCAGATTCATTGCAAAGGCACGTTATACTAAGCAACCCAAATCATTTGGCAGATGTTTTTATCCAAAGCATAAGAATCACAGTGTATTTAAGGTATACATTTTATCAGTATGCGTGTTTCCTGGGATCGAACCCACAACCTTTGCACTGCTAATGCAAACACAATGCTATAACCATTGAGCTACAGGAACACTTTTACTTCCAGTATGTGTTGTCAGTGTTGACAACAAAAATAATACAGTGTGTATCTGGTTTAAATGTAAAGAATGTATTTTTTTGTGTTAAAATACTTTCTCGTATCCCAGTTATGCAAAGTCAACTACATAACTGTGCTATCAAAACATTGCTTGATGTATTTGGGAACTCATATAATGGCATAAGTTTTGTGCGTATGTGTTTAAGGTTTCTAATAGTTTGTCCAACCAATGAAAGATTGGAAAGTTATATTCCCAAAAACCTATCTGAATATTAGCAGAACATTTTAAATATGTTTTGTTATGTTGTTAGACAAAAGGAAGAACAGCTGCAGGACAGTGTTGGGTTGAAAGCATTATATCCCTAAATAGATTCAGTCATGCCAACCACGAGAAACCACTTAAATTAATCAGATTTTAATCCAACAAAACAATATAAAATTTTCTGGAATCTCATTGATGTTACTAGCATTTGAGGGAGCATAAATAGAAATACATATTAATATGTGCTACATATTAATGTGTGCTACATATATGCCATTTGTTTTATGTAAGACAGAGAAACAGAAAGAGAGAGAGAATTAAAACCCCAGCTACAGCCAGTGACTGTCTTTCAGTCTAGATACAGAGGAGCTTTGTGAGACCTGCGTCACTCAAGCAAGCAGACAGAAGGGAACCTTGTGTTTGTTATTTGTGAAAGGTCAAAGGTCATCGTGGGCCAAACGGACAACGAGTCCTAAGAAAAAATTTGAATTTTCCAAAAATCTGCCTGTTCTGTATGACTTCACACTATAACAGGAAAACATTTAAACAAAACATGTAAACAGTACAACTTGCCTTTTTTACTGGGGCAACCACATTTTGTATGTAGAATTTTGAAAGAACAAATTTCTTCTATATTTTACGCTTTGTAAAACAAGTCCTTTGTCTGTAAAGACAAACAGAACTCTCTTTTCTTTCACCAAGCCTGAATTGTTTCAACTATAATTTTAAACTGTTTAAATGTTAAAATGACTGATCAAGGCTGTGACATCCAACTTCATAGTATTGCTCGTCTATCCTAGTTCATCCAATAATAGGTTCCACAGGCTAGGCCACAGAAAGCAGGAACCCCCCACTCTAACAGGGTCTGAAGCTGAGGAACCAAGGGACCCTCAACAACCTCCTTTGTTTCCCACCAAAAAAAGAAAAAATGAAAATGGAAGCAGCATGTGGAAAGGGGGAAAGGTATACAGGAAACTGACCTAAAATGAAGAAAACGCAATGCACACATTACATTATAACTCAATAGCCAGTGTTTCTAGAGTATTGAAAATTCCACTACTTGAACATAGATCCTAGCATTTAGAACATTGTTAATTAATTCATTTGTATGATATTGTTTAAAAAATAAGAGAATGTTTCGTAGAAGTTTGAATGAATATAAAGTGAAACTTCCTCATAATTTGTTTAAATTGTTTAAAAAAGGTGGTAAACAATACGATTGTAAATAGTCAGAAATCTTCACAAAAATATACCAATTAAATAGGATACAATATTAATAAAACTTTGTCCTATTTCTCTTTAATTCAACCAACTTTTCAAAGAGGTTAAATAGGCCCGTCTTTGCAGACGACATAAAAAGACAGGGACCAATCATTTCTGTTTAACATTCTTCATTAACTTGAGCAGTCCATGTTCTGGTTTCTCTCCACATGCATCATATTAAACACATGCAGTTAGTGTGTGCCTTGTTACATACATCTGCCGGGCATATGAACATGCCTGGGCTCACAACAACCATGGCTGTTTTTCATTGTCAATTGTCAGCTCTGATTAAGGACCATTGGCCCTTTCCAAATTCTAAACATTATAAATTAAATAAAAATTACATAGTGCATACGGGGTAAAACAGACCTAACAGGAGAGAGCATTTCTGCGCGAGTTTGTTGTGATTAGAATTACGTGACAGCCGGACATAGTGAGTGATCTTCAGTCATTTAGTTTGTAATGCCCAGTTTATACTGTAGCCATTTAGTCAGTGAGTGCGTGACGCATGTTAGCAGAGCTAACCAACTGCTTACATGATTCCACAAGGTGTATGATAAGATACACACATGAAAAAATGATGGAGAATATATCCATAAAATGAAGAGAGCAGAAATCCTTATCTAATGATGGAGTGGTACTATTAATACAAAATATTATTATAATCCTGGTTTATTGTGGAGAATCAAGCATTGCTACACTGTAAATGTTTCTGAGAGAACCTCTGTTATAGAGAGAACCATCTATATTGTTTATCAGAGCAATCCAAATATCAAAAAATGTGCAAAGCACAGAATACAATGATACCCAGAGAGCTAAACCAAAGAATGCAATTCTTTAAACCAAACATTGCCGAAACAATTTAAAGATTTTTTTTGTTAATTTCTTGTGTTTTTTTGTATTCTGTCGTCCTGCTGTCGGCAATAAATCTGCATGTTGAGTGTTTAAAGATTAATGCTTCTCTCTCCGCATCTCTCCCTCCCACCCTCTCTTCGTTCCTGCATTCTTTCTTCGTTTCGACACCCTGGCAGTACCCTCACGTATGCATATGTAAATGGCTCTGCCTCTGAGCCGGTGGAAGTAATTGTATGCATTTTTAACTGGCCAATCGACTGACAGATAGGCATAGATTGTCTCGTCTACTTCTCCCCCCCCCCCTATCTCATTCTCCCTCACACAAACACACGAGAGGTGATTTTTTTTATTTTTAGCTCTGTGCCTCCCCCTCCAGATGCACAGGAATCATTATGTGATGGTGGTCTGCTATAGGGCGATTAGAAATCTCTCTCTCTCTCGACCAGCACAATGTTTTTTAATCCATCTGTTTGTGTTCTTCCATGACTTATGAGTTTGCCTATGTTGGTTTTGATGAACTACTGCATTTTTAAATAAGAAAGATATGTGTTACAGAGAAGAATAGGAATTTGATCGTTGGAGACTATATATAGACTATATATATAAGTTTATTTACAAAGTTTTTCACAGAAATGTGTCACATTCTTTACAAATATGTAAATGTTTTGTACTATTTTGAAGTACATATATACACATGAAACACATAATATGTACAGATATAAGACATTTTTATATCTGTGAAATCCATACATTACTATATTTTTTTGTATGTGTTTCACATATGTTTTTATGTGTGATTTCTGTGTGGGTATACATGTAAAAAAACTGTAGGAGTCTGTGTGCTTTATCCAGCTTCTAACTACAGATTGTTCTGTTGGTTAAACTATCCTCCACTTTTCACTCTTTTATTGAATAGACACTTGGTTTAAGTATTTTCATGGAATTCATACTTTAATTAATTAAAACAAGTTTATTAGTTTATTCTAAATCAGCTGTAAATCCAAGATGCGATAAAGTCTCTGATTCTTTTTTACTTTACATGGGCAATGTCCTCTTTTTAAATAATACAAAAGAAGTATTACCAGCAACCTTGGCCTTATAATATTAAGAATTAGGTTAGGATTCTACATGTGGCTGCAGCTCTGTGTTGAGATGCTAAACTACAGATGCAAGTATCATGCATGGTAATATACATGTATTCACATAAATGCATGCATTCATTTGTATGGGCCTTGCTGTTATAAGGACTGCGTTTGATGTCTTACTTTTGGGGGCTTAGAAACATTATTTACAGATTTGTAAAGCTACAAAGACTTAATAGGTTTAATAGCTTTCTTAAAAGGCATCTTGAGAAGCAATGCATGGGTTTGAATATCTCAAAGAACTAAATAAACTCAAAGAAATCAATAGCAGCAGTTAACATCTTCACGCCAATGAATGGCACTCATTTACATTTATTCATTTGGCAGATACTTTTATCCAAAGCAACTTACAGTGAATTCAAGGTAAACATTTTTACCAGTACTTTTCTTCCCTGGGATCGAACCCACAACCTTTGTGCTGCCAATGCAATGCTCTACCAGTTGAGCTACAAGACACCACAACTGCTTATTACAAGCTTCAAATAAGCTTGCTTGAAGCCTTCTTATTTCTTCATAGCCATGGATTCAAGCTCTATTCATTAGTAGACAAATGCATAGTTTTTATTGCATGTTGTTTAGCAGGTGTTGTTTAACTGATCTACACTGAGACAATTTTCTGTTCATTCATTATTGTTGTAACAACAGTTTTGACTGGCAACAACGTTACATTCCATGACAACAGAAGACGAGTTTATATGGTTCTTTGTGTAATTATTGTTTTCCAGTTTCATGTTGTTGCTGTTTCATTTTTCAGCTCAACAGTCTTTTGCAGAAGATGATTGTATTCAGAAGAATTCTTGTCATAATAGGGACAGATATTGTTAGGAAACAAAAATAGGAAATCTTTGATAACTTACCAAATGTATTTCTGCAAACAATTTACAAACAAATGACCTGCAATCTGCAACAAATGACTAAATATGCCATTGCATATGATAGTATAAGATAATTGTGCCATTTTAAAACAAGCACAAGTACTTGAAAAATATTGGAATTGCATAGTAAATAAGTGAGTGGAGTTCTGAGCCACCTTAGACTGTTCCAATTTTGTCGAGTCAGAAAGTGCATCCTTTGTTTAAGTAGAACCTACTAAATCTGTCTTTGACAGATTACGTTTTTATTATCTTAAGATGTTCCCTGGATCAAAAGAGGACAGGACACTTTCTGTTTGGGAAGGATACCCAAGTCAAGTGTGACTCCTTTCAGGCTATCAGAATCACTTCATGTCTCAGTGCATTGTAATGGCCGGGGTTGCTTTAGGACATTTTCTGATAACCTCTTCTGTTCCACCTTCTTTCTCTTTCTCTCTGTCTTTCTTCTGCTAAACATGAACAAACTTAGCTGAGATCTCAGTTTTATACATGAAGTGACTGGTTCAATAGACTATCACATATGAATCCTTTTTTTTAATCATAACTACTATTTGTTTTTTGTTTGCTTGTTGATGAAGTCGCTTCAAACTTGGTTGCATATTTACAGTTGGTATTTGTCAATAGAAAGCATTAAGACTAAGGACAAAGTACTGTGATGATAAAAGAGGGCGGAGTTTACCTGGAAGGATTGGGAACGTTTGTTGTTGCACTTCAACTGATGGCCTGCTGGTTGCAGCAATTCTTGACTGTAATATTAATCAGGTAATTTCACACACGCACAACTGGCGTCTCACTATTCTCACTGTTCCCACTATACATATATATATACGTCACTTATAAGCATATAGAATCACTTGCAGTGCAAGCGTTGCCATCTGTTTGATATTATTATACAGAGACTGATAGATTTTATTTAGGAATAAAATCGAATACGGTGCTGGCTGCGGTCCAAATGTGATTATAATGTAATCTGTACACATCCCAGAGGAAGTCCGCATTGTAAGTCTAATTTGCAGAAAATTGTGTGGACATGTTACACATGTTGCGTGGGCCGTTGTGTTGCTCAGTGACTGAAGTTCATCACCTTAACTAGCTAGAAGGGTTTTCAGGGTATCAGACACTCTTAATGAAATCCTTTATTGTAGGGATAACCTGTGTGACTGCTATTCCACCCAGACACCTTCACCAGATGTTGCCAGATGTGCCTGAAGCTTTTGGTGTCAGTTTATAACCTCACTTCAAATGACACATAACCCTAAGTGCAAAAAAACACAATATGCTTCATAAAAAAATATACAAGGTGGTATCACTTCGTTAACATTACAGGGTTACAGAAACGACACACTTAAAAATAAAAATGCTGTCTCGGTGTAAACAGTCATGTTGTGTCATTATTTGCTCTGGGGAACCCAGAAGATTTTTAAAGAATTTTAAAAGAATATCCTGGTCATTCATTCTATATAATATGTGCAAGGAGGACTGGGGCTGTCAAATGGTTCAAAATGACAAAAAAAAACCATTGATTGATTGAGTATTATAAAAATGGCTTGTGCTATTCTGAGACTTCTGAAGCCATTCAGAACTGACCGAAATGTTCGTTGTTAGTCATTAAAGATACTGATCTAAGTACAATTCTTAAAAATGTTTCTTATTATGTCGCACAGTAGAAAAACAATCAAAGTTTGGAACAACATGTATTATATTTTTGTATAAACTATTTCTTTAAGACAAGACGTTAGGAAGAGGCCTCTGAAAAAAACTGGACAAAGTTATTCTTTACAGACCCAATGTCAATTTTTAATAATAATGCTTTAATCATAAATGATTTCCACAATAATGTTTGGATGTCAAAACTTTTACTAAAAAAAGTTATATTATTAAAATTACTATACTGCGCTGTTTAATTTCTAGCAACTACTGGAGTGATTGTGACCTTTTTATAGGCTCATCATATAAAAAAATGTATTATAGGCAGTTGTTAGTTTTCAGAGATTTTGCAATAGCATCATTTAGTGGTGTGACACTAACATGCTTGCCAAACATTATTTATTATTATTATAACAATATAGTTGTGAAGTCAGATAAAAAAATTAAAATCTATATGCTTGCAGATGCAACGACAAATTTAATTTAATCTAATTAATCTTATTGATCTTCAGCTGAAATTCAAACAGGCAATACAGTATATAGGTAGGCACAGATATTTCTGCTTCCTTCCTGTTTTTACACAGCCTTGCAGCCTTGCTGTGGAGCATTTTTTGTGCTGCAGTAATGTACAGGCACCAGCGACACACAAGGTGTCATCACGACCACAAATCACTTCCTTGTGAGTTTCTCGTCCCTCCACCCCCCACTCTCATTCTCTTCTTCACTCTTTCTTTTTTCTCCTCTCCAGCGCGCCATATAGGACGGAGTTAGTATATATCTCAATTAGAGAGCAACGGTTGGGGTGCAGAAGGGGAGGGCCTTTGTCCAGACTGACTCCTCCCCCCAGAGGCTCACACCAGCCCACTTAAAGTGGAAGGAGCCGCGTAGTGCAGTCTGGAGCCCTGTCAGTCAAAAGCCCTGCAGCCCTTAATGCAAATCAGTCTGTCTGTGGTGGACAAGGAAGGGAGGGGGAGCGTGTCTGGATTTGTTTGTCATCCGTTATGCCCTCCCCTTCAGTTGTTCCATTCCATCGTCTCTCACACACACAAACACTGTCCTCTATTCTGACTTATTCTCTTTCTCACCTTCCCTTGTGGTGTTCCTTGACACTTTTATTTCTCCTTTTTCAGTAGTTCTCTCTCAGGTCCCATAACCTGTCCGCTTCTATAGCCTTGAGATGAGAATTTGTGACATTGTTGTGAAACTGGGAACCAGTGGGGTGAAGCATGCAGTGCTACTGGGTTGGGTTTGAAAACTGGGTCGCGTAAAGGCTGAGGCTAGACGTGCCAGTATGTGTGCGCTGGAATGTCTGTATCTATGTATAATGTGCGTTTGTTTTAAATAAAGGTGGAGATATAAGATAAATTGTGATAAGTTTATACATAAATTAGGGGGGCTTGGCATTGTGCACACAAACTGTTATCTGAAAACTAGATTCAAAATAACAATCTATGCGTTTTTCAACAAACTTGCCCTTATATAGGTCAACTTTACAGTTGTTAATGTGCCTATTTTTGGAGTTCTTTTAAAAAGCAGATGGACCATTTAAAAACTCCTTAAGGAGAATCACCGCAATTGGTTGCCACTTCTCTACGAAAAATTCCCACTTTGCCAGCATCCTTTGCAAACATGATCACCCTCATGTTTAGGAACACAAGTATCAGGGCATCTCTTTGGAATATCTGCTGTCATTAAATTCCAGGAGACAGAAAACCAAGACAGACAGCTGAGACAAATGCTGAGAAAAAACTGGTGACCAAACATCAATCATTGCCAAACCCTAATCTGAGAAAAGGCTGCGTCTCTCCATATATGCGTCAATAAAAACAGCATGGAAAATTTAAATAAATAGTTACAGGTCATCTGCATGGTCTCATGTAAATAAACATTTCAAAAGTCATTTTTGGACTGTATTGTCCTTTAGGCAATTATCTGTTGGTTGTAGTCAAAGCTTATGTTTATGAAAGGTATGAGGCCACATTGAAAAATCACAGCACAAAAAAGGAATTAATTTAAAACTAAATACCCACAAAAGAAACTTCATTCACATGCTGAATGTTATCTGTCATTGGCAGGATCTAGAAGTCATATATATTTGCATAGATGTATGACAGCTAAGATTTTACTCAGTAGTGTCTTACACTTTAAAAACATGCAACATAACTGTAACTAAAAATACACTTCAAAGTTTAGTGTAGATACTTTATTTTCTATACACTTTGTAAGTTCAAATACCACAAGGGTTAATAAGTTCAAGGAAGCTAGGAGGGAAGAAAACTTGTTCTAGTGACATGCTGAAACTAGATCTAAAAGTGTGTGTGTGTGTGTGTGTGTGTGTGTGTGTGTGTGTGTATGTGTGTGTGTGTGTGTATGTGTGTGTCTTTTAGGATTCACCTGTAGAGACATGTTTTCTTTGTCTTTCTAGCTTTGCTAACATGTGAGAACTGAGCACATGGGTAGTGTTTCCAAACTTATGAAAAGCCCACACAATCAGAACTGTTATTATAATTATTAATAATAATTATATGGCAATCTGACAGAGTGTCTGAGAGTGAAAGAAATAATGTTTTATGAGGGGTCAGTCCTCAAAATCTTCATAGTCTCTTGTAACACCGTGTGTTTTACTGAACTGAACTGAAAATTTCAGTATCACTTGATCTATTATCAAAAACAACACATCAGTTATATGTGGTCTACCACACTTTTAAAATGACTGAGGGAAAAATTCAATTTTTTAAGATTTTGATTTGACCTTTTGAAAATTGGCTTGTTTTAAATGCATTTTACAGAGGTGTGTTAAAGTTTCATGAACATCAGTAACATTTGCTGACATTAGCTTAGATAATTTCACAAAATTACTGTTTTAAATACTGTCTAGCAATTCTATAATTTTCATATACCTGCATATTTCATACACTTCTTATATTGCATATTTAATTTTCATGTTCAAATCTGTAAATATCTCGGGATGTTTTCACTGTCATTTGTACAGCTGCTTTGCAACAATGTACTGTTGTAAAAAGCGTTTTTAAAAATAAACTTGAACTTGAACATTTAAACATTGGTGTATGTAACAAAAATGTACATCTGTACAAAGTTTACATGCATTCGGGTGGCATGCTGTAATAACTTCATATTTTTTAAACATTCCAGTTTTATTATTAGTTAATACTGTTGGTGTTTATTAAGCCACAAGCAAGAGTGCTGTTGTACTGATCACTGTGTCCTTGAGAAAGACTGTCAGGATACTCCAGGACAATTGCTCTTGAAATAAATGCACTACAAGTCACTTTGCTGGAGAATCTGTTAAATGACTGTTATTAATTGTCTGTTGAATGACATTGAGTACAATTAAGAGAGACAGTATAACCAAAATACATCAGCCTTTATGAAAGCTAAACGTTATAGATGTTGTTGATAAGAGAAACTCTGCACTTTAAATTCAATTCTTTGAATCCAACAATCCAATAGTCTGCCCTATTTTTTTTCTGGTCTTTCACAGGTTTCGTATCTATCTCTGTCTCCTAAGACTGTAGATTGTTCCACTGTTTTATGAACCTTTCTTACTAACAGGAACAAGCTTGAACCCCTCACCCTACCCCCACCCCCTCCCACTGTAGCCATGGAAATGCCACCCAATCCGGAACCTCGGAAATACGGGGGGGGTGGGAATGACTGCAAACCCTCCTTCCGCCTCTCTCTCACGCACAGCCACACACAAAACTCACACGCACACACACACACACACATTGATTCAAATAAGTGGGATACATATTTACATGCATATCAACTCTGTCACTGCTCTCTCTCACTCATTCACAGACACATACCACATAAACAGTGTGATGACACCTTTGTCTCACTCTTGTCTCTCTTTCTCTTAAACACGTGGCCTTTGAGAATTCAGGGAGAAAAGTGTAAAATCATTAATATTTACAATGACTTATTTAACTAACATTAATTAATGTTTAGAAATTAATAGATTTTTCTGACTTTTTTGACAAGCTGAGAACACCAGGGAGTTTCAGATCTTAAAAGTCACACCCTAGCTAGTGTAATGTAGTGATCTACTTTACTACACTTTATGGAATATACTTGAAGGACTATTAATCTTAATAATTGCACCTTTTTTCCAGTGTCTGTAAGATCTATTTTAAGAACTATATTTTAAGTGGTCTTTAAGTGGTCGTTAAGGTAAGTGAGCCATTAGTAGGCTGACTGCTCTGAAAACTGTAAATACTGTGGTGTTTTCTAAATACTGCTCTGTTTGTTTGAGCTTCCCAATCAGTCCAACACAACAACATTTGTTTAACCAATAACATAAGTTTGGGACAGAACTAACTGTTTGCTTAACCAATTGGAGATGGGGATAAATGTTCAAGAAACATGTTTCAAACATTTGTCCTTATTAGTTCATTTCTGTTTGGTTCTGTTAGTGGCACAGAAATTACATATTTTACCCTTAAGGCCAAATCTGATATAGATTAAAATGTAATATATGTGTATTGTTCCATAATAACTCTGACAGTAGCTGGGACAAGATTTCATTTCTAGATTGTGTATCTAGTGGTTCTTGATATTGATTGTTACAAGGTACCGGATTTGCAGGACAGCACAACCTTGCAACATGTTCTCATAAACTGGCATATCCTTAAGTATACATTCTTGTCATTGTAATATGGCACAATGAATAAATGTGCACAGAAAGTGATCACAGAATAGGTGTCAGCTACGTATATTTCTGTTAAAAAAAATTGTCAACTTTATTGTAATTAGTTTAATAAAGACAGCGTCTCCTGAGAATGTAGCTGTAAAGTTCTTCACCACAGTAACATATTATACCTGCTGACCTTAAAGTGAAACAAAGATTATGAAAATTATAAAGCTGCCAAAGCTGTCCACATTCTGTTAAAAATCACAATAATACTCTGGACTCATTCAGTAACGAGTAATATTACTCTACTCATCTCAAAAACACTCTCTTTATTGCTGTGGATGTTAATAATTGATTTGCTGATCGTTGATTTACTTTAATTAAAGTTAATTAAAAACTATATTTTGCTGTTTTCTTCACATAAACATAATCTACAGCGTATAATACTTGTCAACTAAATATAGCATTGCATCACAATCTCTGGCCTGGAGCAGACAGAGACAGAAAGGCTGCCAGAGGGGCCTCCAGGTCCTAAAGCTCCTTGGACCCCACATTGGTACCCGGCCTCCATGCCTTGTAAACAGAATTGCAATTTCTCTCCATCTCCTGCCTAACACATTCTGCAACACCACATATAGTCGCCTATTTCCAGCTCCCCAGCTCTAACACGAATCCTCCCCCTCAGCTGTCTCGCAAAGGGGACATCTAATCTGCTTTCTTCTTCACCACTCGCTTGCATTGTAAACTGATCCAAGAAAAGATGAAGAGAGAGGGTGGAAGGTGCAGGGATGAGAGAAATACGAGTGATAGATGGTATAAAAACAGAGCGAGTGAACAGATAGAGACTGAGGGTAAAAGAGAACGAGAGAGAGGAAAAGATGACCTAATTACAATTGCCCACAGTGTGAACCGTCTCTCTTTGAGGAATATGAAAATTGCAAAGAGACAAGGAAAGCCAGACCAGCTATGATGTGTGAAACACAGCAGAAGAGGACAGATTGAGCGTGCCTTGTTTTTGAAATCCTTATCACACATTCAGATGTTGCAGTCAAGTGCACTAGGCGAAAACGAGAGCAGAAATTGTTGGTCATTCCAGCGATGTTTCATTTCAAAGGTCTAGTTGTCACCTAAAAGCTTGAGAAGGCTACATAACTGATGCATGGTTACATCGTGTGTAGTGTTTTTTGTAGGGAAATGAGTACCTTGTTTCATAGACAGGTAAAATGTACCCTTCAAGTACAATTCATGTTTTGTTGGGATGAGGGGTTTGAAAATGAACAGTGATTCATATGATTGTCCCACTACAGAACATTCCCCTCAGGCCACTAAGCAGAAATTTTCTTTTGAAAACCAAGAATCTGAGCGCGTCTGTATATTAAAGTCATGGAGCAGATTTATAAAACATTTCCTAAATGTAACAATTTGTGTCTGAATTTATAAACTCAATACTCACAGATTTGTAAACTTCATATTCAACTTAGAAATATGTGCCTTCTGATTTATTCCACAAGATCTTACAAATATTAGAAATTACAACTGTAAAGTATTAAATAAACATGAAAAACAGCTGCTTGTCAGAAGACAAAATAAGTTACCAAAACTATATAAAGGAAATTGTGATTTGCTGAAATATTTTTTATTAAATTCATGAGTATATAGAATACAAAGTTCTCAAACTAATTATCCTTAGTTGCTCCACCTTGCCAAACATGTAGACAGTATTCAGTACCCACAATAGATCTCTGCAGAAATGCTTTCTTAAGATAAAAGCCCATAAAATACATGCATGCTTTGATATTTTATTTAGACAGATTTTCTAATGCAGTCAAGAATAGAGAATTTATAGGTGAGAGCATGTGAGTAAAAATACACTTGTCTATTTATGAGAAATTTATCATATCTTTGTATTTTTTGTACCTCTTTGACCTAATTAGAAGCAAATTCCCCACAACACGTTAACGTTAATGATCACTTTCCGTTGATTCAAAAAACTAATTAGTTACACCTTTGAGTAAAAGATGTGAATTTAGTCCAACCCATCATGTCCTCTTAGAATTAAAATGAGTTGTTTAAAAGTGTCTTTTGGTAAATCAGCATTCGACCTAAATAAAACATTTCTGTTTTTGCCAAAGTAAGTCTGACAGAATTAGAAAGGAATAGTGCAGACATAAATAAACTGGATTTAATAAAACTTGGGGTCAGGGGTCAGTATTTTAGGCACATGGGCTAATATTGGCATGCAGATAGTTATTGGCATGTAAACATAAGAAAATGAGTGGAGAAAATTAACATTATACGTATTTTTAGTTGTTTATAATGGTGACACGCAGAGTGACAGTATTAAGAGAAGAAATATACTCTTAATTTATTAACTCATTATCACATGTGGTGGGGCATTTATATTCAAATGTTCAAACGTGTTGTGGTTGTCTTCTAAATGATATTTCCCTTCTTCTCATCTGTATCTTTCAGCATTAAACACAGTGAGTGAATTTTCCGAAGAGGTCTAGTATAGCTCCCACAATCATGTAAACATAGCATGTTGCTCTTCACCTGGCCAATGTATAGTCTTCATATTAAGTGAAGACCTTGATAATGGTGGGTTTTATAAGAACGTTGAGGAGTTGATAGATTTAACACACCATTTAAAAGGCCTTTGGTATCTTTAAATGTAGGTCAGTTTACAGAACAGAATCTCACTGCCTCAATGGGCGTTTCCCTCTCATTGCCGTCCCTTTCGTTTCCTTCCTCTGGCCCACATTTACAGAATAAGCATCAGTTTGCAGCATCAGAAAACAAGCCATGGAAATGCAGATACAAACAACATAGTATTATAATGTTGATCCATCCCAACTAGACAAGTTAGGGAGGAAGAAAAATGAAATATTTAATGTGTTCTCTTCAACTTGACTGCATCTATGCTGAGAGGCTGAAAATATCCAGCTGGCTTATGTAACAGCCTGTAGCAACTGGAAGAAGAGAGAGGAATGGAGAGATACAGAGTGACAGAGGGAGAAAGAGAGCGAAAACGGGCAAAAGATGATACAAAGTGTCCCTGGTCTACAATAGCAGTATTATCGGGTTTGTGCCCTCCATTCTTTTTCCTCCCCCTAACTAATGCTGGAGATTCACGGGTGATTGGTGCCCAGCTGGACGAGTTGCCCCTTTAGCTAAAGACAGAGAAAAAGAACAAACAAGAGAGAGAAATTATAATATGGAGGTGTTGGTATACAGAGTAGGATCTTAAGTAACCAGAACTTTGACTTAAAGACTAGGTCCGGTCTATATTGGCTAGAACTGCCCATCCTTAGACCAGAAGTGCATATACCTCGTTTTATATGCGCTTATACGTTTTTAATCGTCTTAAGATTTACATTTATCTCAACAGGTTCTGAAGCACGAGTGCTTCATTTCTTTTATAATTATCCATTCAAAATGAGAAAAGGCAGTCTAGGGTGGAAGTGTCTTAGTGGGAATAATACAACAGATTGAAGTTTTCAAATGAATGGTGATTAGGGTTTGAGATTAAAGACTGAATGAATTATATGGAAATTAAAATGTGTGCATCACAGGTGCTTTGATGAATGTTGTGTGTTTCTGTGATAAAGGATTTATTTAGTTCTGATTCAAGAGTTGAGAAATGATGTGTTGGCAATATGGTTTAATGTCCAATGATATTTCAAAAATGTATTTGCTTATTAATCTTGAACATTTAGATTTATTTTGATACTAGTGTAAGATGAATAACAATGCCAGCAATTGTAAGTGTAACTGGTGTTTGTTTGTGCACAGTTGGAGAGGTGGGGTGCTGAGGTTTACATGTAGGAGGATAGTAAACATATTTTATCACTCACTGAAGCTCTCAGGCTGTAAATCAAGATCTGTGTTGTGTCGGTGCTCATCTCTGGCTTGTAAAATGGATTAATGAGACCTGCCCCTTCTTATGAATGCCACACACACACACACACACACACACACACCTTGTGCTAAAACGGATAAGCCATTTCCTCTGTAAATTGCACCTCTCAGTAAATCATCTAGTTATATAGTTTTTACAATTGTCATTGCTTCTGGTTTTTGTCAATTGTTGTGGTAAACATTTACCTACACACAAATATAACTTCACTGACAATACCAAAGGGAACAAATGTGAGAACAACATTCCTCCATCTCTACATCATACTCATGACCTTGGCATTGCCTCGTAAGCTAAGATACAAGCTAAGAACTGAATTTTCTTGAATTTTCATAATCCAACTTGCTTATAATACCATAGCATATCTCTCTTCAGTAAAATGCTCAATGTGAGCTATCATTTATATGTAAAATAACAATACTGATACTTTTTTTACAAGCAGCACTAATAAACAAAAACTTATTTTTAATTACACCAGTTGCATCAGTATATATATCCAGTGCTCATTTTTCTCTGTCTGGCTGAATATTCTGAAAGCAAGAGCAAGATTCATGTCTTTGTGTCACTCCTCTGTGCTCAGTCAGTGTGTATGTCAGTCTTATCATAAAGGACCAGAAGCCCAATGATTTCACTGCATTCACTGCGACAAGATACAAGTTTCAACATATTTGGGGCTGAAGTTTAATGTTGGAAAGACGATATTCTGACTTTACAAACTTGCAGGTCATTAACACTATAGTTTACTGTTACACAATTATATGAAATTTTAAGTATGAAATAAAAAAGAAAATTATGTTTATCATTGTCTTATTTTAAAAAAAATGATAAGACCGTTTGTCTGAAGTAATTAATTTTTACAGTGGGAGGCAAAAACTAATCCAACCTCCCACAAAGCAGAATGTCAGTGTGTGTGTGTGTGTGTGTGTGTGTGTGTGTGCTTTTTTAAGAACACCATCATAAATCTGCCACTGGAGGCACCAAAGTCACTTCTTCTAAAATGTGTGTAAACACCTGACACATCTCTAAACAAATATGTTATTGTGAAAAAAAGAAACTGCTTATGTGATCATTATACTTTCTTTGCACTATTTATTTTATAAAGGAATACGTGCGGTTAGTAGGCATCTTTGTCAAAGATAAGCACATGAACAAATGGCAACATCTGCCACATATTATTTTAGACGTGTTGATGCTGTCAGTTAAAAATATTCTTCATGGCAACACCTCTCACATCTAACTATAATAATGAGATCTGTGTCTTACATCATGAAATGAGGGATCCTAAGTGTTTGTTTTCTTATGAGGACAGTGGGATAGAGTGACCAAAGGTTCCTGGGCTATGTGAAGGTATGGCAGAATCCTAGAAACTATACTGATGGTGATTGGCCAGGTATTGCAACATAAAACAAACTATTGATCCTAGATATTTCCTAATAAAAAAGAGCTTTTGAGCTTATTTGGCTTAAAAGAGATGAAAAATGACAGGCCTTTATGTCCAAACTATAATGTTCATTTTACACATTCACTGTTATTCAACTTTTCTGGCAACCTCAAATCAGTTTGTGTTTTCTCTAGGAATCAAATATATGATTTACTATCATTATATAGTAACTATAGGAACTAATAACTATAAAGTTAATCTATAACATTCATATAAAATAAGATAAAATAATCTGATTCTATAGTATTCCATAATATCAATATCTGTATGTATTTATTTTATTAATTACTATACATTTTGTCCTTTATCTAGTTGTAGCTATGACCTAAGGATTAAGGTACATGCTTCGATACATTCAGCCGAGATGGTTATATTGGCAACCAACATTCAAATCCCATGGTTTTTTTTCCCTCGTTTCAGTCTGTGGAATAAAATGTGACTATACAAGCAAAATGAAATTCTATAGTCCATATATCCTTATATCAGATGGGGGAAAGCTTAAAATAAGAGTTCCTCATAAAATCTTGAGTATTCCATGCATGTGGACCTGTATGTTGTACTTTGAAATTGTACTTGTACTTGTACTTGTAGAACAAGCTAAAAATCCTTATACCTAAAGACACAGTGGAGAAGAAGGTTGAGACAGATGATAACAAGCCAGAGCAAAGTCCTTCCATCTTTTGCTGGATCCGTCAAGGGCCTGTTCATACCTGTCTCATCTTCAGTGCCTGCTGCACACCTGGCCTGAGCTCCCTTATAGATGTTGATACAGCATTCAGCATGTGTGAGTCATGTATGTGTGTCTACAGGTTTGACTATACTTAAATTTTTTAATGCCCTCAGAAATATAGTGAAACATGTCAAAACCAACTTTATACCAAGATACAGGTGATCTTTAATAGTAAAAAAACAAAAGGCTCGTAAATTGGCCAAATGTATATCTAATTTTAAATCTATCTGTCTCAATCTGTGGATATCTTTATGCAAAAAGTTTCCCACTATCCCATTATATGTAAACATATATATATATGCTCTTAGTTAGCTTAGCAGCATAGCTATTACTTGAGAGTAATTAAAGCAAGCAGAAACCATACAACAATGTGACAGTAAAGCTGGACCTCTAGTGTTTATCACAAAAAAACAAGAATAAAGTTTTCTCTTTCCTTCTTGTTCAGTTTCTGTCTTTGCTGAAGCCCCTCCTGGTGGGAGGGGTAACGCCCCCCCGTGTCAAACTTCAAAGAGAAGATTGAGCTCCTCTTGCATTCATCTCAGTCTACCAGCTTAACCACTGAGTTCAAACAGCTCACCCACACCCTGTGAGCTGAGGACTGGAGGAGCTACACACAGCAGAGACATACTAACACAAACACAGACAGGCACACATACACAAACACTTAAACACACAAACTTACATGCACAGATTTGGATAATAATGTTTTGAGACATTTCTGCATGCAGTCTTTTGGAACTTTTTTTTTTTAATTTCTCTGGGAAATTGTAATTCTTTTTAATTCTTGTGTCTAAAAACGATTCTAGTGTTTGACCTAATTTTATGACCACTGTTGGTGTTAAGTAGCACAAAAGGTGAAAGTTATATTATTTAGCTTTAAAATGTGAGGTTCACTTGACTTACAAAGAAGTGCAAAGTGCTGGTATGACTGTCTTACATATTACCAAAGAATCTATACGGATAAGAAATTACAGTAACACTAGAATAGAATAGAACATACAAACACCAAGTACATTTATAAACAGCAAGAAAAAATGTTTAATAAGCAATAACAGGTTACTATTGATATGTAAAGCTGTGAAGTATGCTTTAAGTTAAACTGCAACTTTAAATATTATTTGTGGTAAAAACATTTTAAAAGTTACTAAAAAAATCTAACTTTACAGACCGTAGGATCAACATTTGTGCGAAAACTTAGTTTGGCAGCAGCTTTAATGCAGCACAATGTTTAACTGTTGGCCCTCATATGAGAATAAGAGAGCTTACTAGTGCTACATTAAATGCTGACTTCAGTGGAGTACTTATTCTCTGCCCTAGATTCAGACAACCCACACCAGAGCTCTCTACACAGCCACAAGCTCAGAGCAAATTGCTTTGGATATTGAGACTGAGGGAAAAGGTAAACGATTTTTAATTTGGGCAGTCATTTAGGACAAAACTGGTGCTTCACTTGAGCACATGAGCATTACTGAGAAAACTATACACATTCAATTCTGACTAGTTCTTATGAGATTTGGGGAATATTGTATTAATATATATTAAATCACAGACAGACAGACAGGCAGATAGATTCAGAAAGTACTCCGAACTGAAATGTGTTTCATATAGTTGGAAAAAGTCTGTGCTCCTCACGGAACAGAAAGTGGGGGAGCATTATTAACAAGAACTTTGCAAACTCAGGGAGATTTTTCGAAGAGACTTGGAAAGTACCCACTCCCTCCCCTTTCACCCCCCTCTCTCTTTGTGAGAGAAAGAGAGCATGTGTGTTCGATTAACATTTGCTGGAGTATTTGTTTATGGAGCGCTCTCTCGCTATGGCCCCACCCTTGGAATTCCGGGTGTCCCATATTTCCCGAACATGGTTCAGGAATTGTTTGACCTGATTCCACCATCTTCAAGACCATGTCTCTCTGTCCTCCACCAAAGTTTAACGTTTGAAAATGAATACGTTACTGAGAAACAGTTACCTGTGTAACATATAACATTTATGTCTGCAGAGTGTATGGAATGGAAAACTTGGAAAACAAAACAAAGTTTTAAAAAATGTCAAACTTGTCTGTCTGCCTCTCCCCACAACTCTCAGCAAACAAACATGTCTCATATTAATCCCTCTGGGTTACAAAACTGTGCACAGGAAATGCTTCTTTTGCACATGACCTATTGCTGTCTTTTAAAATGTCTGTCCTCTCAGAGCTGATATTAGTAATATTAACTTATTTTATATAATTAAAATGCAAGTTAATGTAAGTAAATGTTGGGAAATAATAACAACAGAGTGGAAGTAATGTGTGGATAGTAAAATCAGCAGGTCCAGGTGTCTACAAGGACAGGATCAATCCAGACACTCAATCACTCCCACCCTCACTTGTACAGTACAGTCTAATTCTGACTGAGAGAGTGACAGTGTGGACACCAGTAGAGGGAGTGTATGAAAAGTGGACTGCACATGTATCCAGCAACCCATACGGCAACCAGAAGTGTTTCCTCAGTATGGAGACACTCCCTACAGCAGAACACTGTCCATTCAACAGCAACCAACACTGCAGACTAAAGGATTCTGAAGCAAAGTAGAGCAGAACACTTTAGTGTTTTAAACGTACCTCTGTACATGAGAGCATGTGTGTGTGTGTGTGTGTGTGTGTGTGTGTGTATGCATGGCACTTATGCATGTATCTAATATACATACACACATAAGATCCTTTAATAATACTTTAATCATATGTTTAACTGTAACTATGCTTAATGTTGTATACAGAATGCATATACAATACCTCAAGAAGAAAGAGAAATAAGGTCATTTAATAATCATATAATCATGTCATTTGAATATGGCATTATAGTTTGAGGTGACTTCATTCTATTTTCAGGAAGAACATTGTTGGTTCTTATATTTCACTCACACACACCAACACACTTCAAGGGGAAATGGGCCCTCTGCAGGAGAGCATTAGTAGGCGAACGTCGAAATCAACGCAAAGTGTCACCGCAGCCATTGGATTCATGACGCACACAAGCTGAAGGATAAAAATAGAGCACAAGCTCTAGAGAACGCTCATCTACCTCACGCTTTTATAGCTGCTTAAATTTTGGGCGGAAACGGACTGATATGAATTAGAGTTGGAAAGGGAAACGTCTTTACGACGACTACGCTCATTTCTATGTCTCTGAAGTATTGCGTGCTGCAAGCACAACCTCTGTCTTCCGCTGTCAACCTGCAGCGCGCGCACGTGGGCGAGCTCGCGCACGCTCTGTTGAGCTGGAGGGTTGGAGGAGGCGCACAAGTGAAACACGTACATGTGCTTACATGAGCAGCAACCGACTTGTGTGCCGCTGCCGCACTATACAACTTATTTGATTGACAACGATCTTCTTTCTAAGTTCAATTTTCACGAAGTGTTTGCCAGTGTATCTTTTTATGCTTCCGGGCGTAAAAGACGTTTGTGTTTACATCAGCCTAGACACGGTTTAATTTAAATTTTAAACATAAGAATAAAAACATAAACATAGTGTGTGTGTAATTCATGTATATATAGTTATTTATATGTAGTATATGTGTAATTCATATATAATATATGTGTATGTATGTATACGTATATGCTTAATTGTTTACTTAACGCAGAGGTTTACGTCAGCTTGCGTGCGATCGTGCGCGCACACATCTGTCCATATCCACCTTGAAGCCATCAAAACGCACCCCCCTTCGACTGAAGAGGGCAGTGAGAAGAATCATTTCTGTAGATGAATCAGTTTTGTGAACTGCAGCAGAAAATTGCAGCCGTGTTTAAGATAACCTCCTTTCATTATGTCCCAGCTAATATGTTTCTTTATGTATAAATACTAAAAAATCTTGGTGCATTTTTAAAATCGTTGAGGTCATTCTTTGTACTGTGGACTGGACCATGGCTGCCATTCATGTTAAAATCAATGACAGCGATTACCAGATCAAGGACAGAGGCAAAAATCTAATACTAGCTGTTAAGATGGGTAAAGGATGTGTGTCTTTATAAACCAGATATAGCCTGTTACTGGTCTACCAAGTTAACACATTCAGAATTAAAGGATACTGATGTTGGACTTTGTGAGATGTACACACATAAACATTTATAAAATACAGAGAATTAGACATTTATATATACAGAAAGGGGATTCTTATTCCCTGCAGTGCATTGTTCGCACTAAAATATTCATTTATGATTTGTGTATAAATGTAAAAAATTTAAAGCAACAAAACATCTAACATCATCAGTAACTATTATGATGGAACAGAATATTTAAATGTTTGAAGACACTTCATAATGTGTTAGAAAAATAACAGCTAAAATACTGAAAATGTAATTCAGATATGCTATAATTGAAAATTACTATTAGCCTGGAAATGTTTTTTGAGAAACAAGCTTTTCTATGAAGGCTTTCCATAGCCAGAGCATCACTAATGCATTAAGTTCTTTACAGGAAATACTAGCAAATACCTAAAGACTGTGTATGTGTGTTTTGTGCTTGTTGGAGATAAAAAAAACAGTGAGAGAAAGAGTTTGAGTGAGTGTATATATTTGTGTATGTGTGTGTGCGTGTGTGTCTCCTTCACCTGTGTGAAGGAGAGATACAGCTCCCTCTTTCTTTCGTTCTCTGTATCTCTTCAGTCACCCCCACCCTACCCCCATCCCTTTAGTGAACACACCCTCAGTCCATGGCATGCAGATGAGTCTCAACAGGTTACAGGAAGCTGAAATTCCAGAAGAGCTTGAAAAGCACAAGCAGGAGAACTAAACCGAGACTTTTCAATGAGTTAATTTGTCACATGACATCTAATCCCACACATTCCTTAAGAAAGTCGTTGATTCTACTACAAAACTACAGCTCAAAAAGATCTCTAAACAGACCATTAAAGGTGTTTTCTGCATGTCTTACCATACATTAACAACTAGCATAGCAGAAAGGAATTTTGCCCCCAGAACATTTTCACACCAGGGTAATCATAATGGTTCCATGCATTTCTTTGTTTATATAAATACAGAGACTTTAAGTTAATGAAAATAATTACATAAGACTTTGACATGTAGCCATGTCATTATCACAATTTTCTTGCAGAACTAATGCAAATAGTAAATTTTTTTATACTTTTGTGGAAAGCCGGCTACTTTCTGACTGTTCACTAAGCTTGCTTTACGGGAATAGAAACATGCAGGGAGATACAATCATTACCATGGAAACCAATTTTGCCTTAGGAGGATGGGGAGGTCAGGACAAGTGGTTGCCGTAGAAACCGCACACATCGCTCAAGCTCAGAGCCCTCCCTTTGCGGGCTGACGTATTGCAAAAGGGGTCGACGACTTTAATTGGCCGAAATTCAGCCTCTGGGCTTGACACCTCCCTCCCAGCACAGTTCGTGCTCTTAAAGGGGAAATAAAAAACAATTTGTGAACCGGGGCTAAAAATACCCCAGCAAAGGACACGTCAAATGCTATGATATGCATTAGCATTTAGTACAGTTTCGCAGTATTCTGCACGCTGTTGCGCTAAACGTTGCAAAAAAAAATGAAAAGTGTGTTGCGCAACAGCCAAACGCAAGGGGCATGATATCATTTGTGTGTATATATATATATATATATATATATATATGCATCTACAGCAATATACACCCAAGGACTGCGTTTTTCTTAAAAGTTGTCCTTCCTGTCCTGTAAACATAAGGTTTTAAAAAAAAAATCGCAAATAAACCGCCTGCAAAACTAGGTACATTAATTAACGTTTTATTTGTTTGTCAAAAAAGAACGTGACCCATCACAATTATCTTATATCAATAAACTCATAAGCAAGTGTCGTCAAATGAAAAAAAGCACCAACACGCTTTTAAAAACAAAATGGTATTCACAGACAGAAGCATCTTACCGTGCAATTCACCACCGCGTCATACCCTAAATTCAATCTAAGAGACTTCGATTAAGACAAAACGTTACAGATCAATGCACTTGCCTCGTGGGTTATTCATTTATGCTTTTTAGAATATGTCAGAATATGCTCTTATTTCAATAGCTTTATCAATCACGCTAAATAACAATCATCAAAAATGTCTACTACAGCCTAGAACGTATGGTGGCGTCCGACCCTGTGAAATTGCATCTTGCGATTTATGTTAAGTTGATTACTTTGCCTTTAAGTTCACAAGGCATCCATCTGCCAAGCAGGATAAGCTCCGCCCTGATATTTCACCCACTGGTCCTCCTGCCACAGGAATGCCCGCGAGTGTCCTGAGCAACGCAAATCACACTTCAAATCCCATAATGCTCCTCCTTTCACAGAAGTGTTTCAGTGACGCCTTAAGACCGGGGAATGTAGTTTTTATTTCTTTAATTTCGAATTACACTTATGACAACTGTGAATGCTGCATATGTTATGTTACCTGAACGAGCGGAATAAAATTCCTGTAGGTGAATTCCTGTTCAATGGTTTGAAGAAATAAGATGTAGCGTAATTGGATAATTTATTCTTTAATATTTAATGTATTTAATTGAAGATGCCAAGTGTTTGTTAGCCGTTCAAATGATGACACTATACAGAAATGTATTCTATTAATGGCTATATAAAGCAAATTTTATTTTACTTAAAAAGCTGAAATACACATTCGACATACAAATGCAAATTTTCATGGTGAAAAAAATCACTGGGATTTGTGATTTTATTTAAATCAAAATTATGATCAATGCAAAATAATAACATTTTTAAAATATATATTTTTGCATACAATTTACTTTCAAATATATTGCATACAATTTTACTTTCATGAATGTGTTTTGTACCATTTTCAGTTTCTACTAAAAAATTACTTATTTGTTGGCTATTATTTACGTATGGTGCAATCATATCTCTTGGAGTGTGGTAGATAATATGAAAGAGATGGTCACTTCAACAAATAAAAGAGTAGATTTATTGCAATACTTTTTGGTGTGCTGAAACCCATATTTTCCATGAAGCATTTATGAGCAAATTAATTTGCTTTCTGATGATGAAAGTTTACTGACCTCTATCACAATTGCAGAGATACTATCGACTGACGATTCACTATAGCTGGAGCAGTGTTAATGTTTTTTCTGTTTACCAATATGAGAGGCTAGAAAATGTGGAAATGTGGGTTGTGAAGAAACTCCCAGACAAGCCACACTGTCAGGTGATAGAGCTCTTTACTTGTTCTTCTTAAACTTACCTAATTTCTGGTGTTTGGAAATGGGATAGAGGACAGCAAATCTTGATCATAGAAGTTTTATCAAAATGCTCTTATAGAGCCTGGATGAACAAACAGTTCATAACTGGGTCAAATTCAGGTCTAAATCAGAAGTTTCCAAATGTTGTTAGTTTAGTTCATTTTGCTAAGTTTTGCTAAGTTGTGAAACAAATCCAAGGACGGTTGCTCTCTTCTCTTACCATTGAAATAGAGGATAGTGAAAATGACCTAAAAGGATTCATTCATAAACTGTGTAGGTTCTGTACTGTTCTGTGTACTAATGTTTCCTCTACATTATTCTATGTCAGTATTACACTTTAGTTGTGCTTTGTAGCTTATTTACTATTTACTGATGAAGGTCATACAATGTTTGATAAACAGCAGTTAAAATGAAATAAAAATAGTTCATTTTGTTGGTCATGTAATTAAGTGAGTAGTAATATTAGGAGTGTTTCATTATTCCAGTCAAGCAGGAACTCATAAGGACAGAACTGCTCCTATAGTCACAGGACAAAAATAGAGAAATCTTGTAGAATTCTGTATCTGTATCTGTATCTAGTCAATCCAGCAAAACTTAAACACATAAAACTGCATTTATGTTACATCATGTACTCTTATTTAACACAATATATGCACTAAATGCTATTAGTATTTTTATGTGGTGCATGCAATTTATGAAGTTATAAACTATTTAAAATGAAAGGTTTCAACCATAATGGTACCTGAATGAACCATGCCCCATTCATTAGCTAACAAGCGTTTTATTGGGGCATTTATACCACCTACTATTACTTACATAAAAATGTAAGTTTGCTTTATTAAAAATGTAAGAATGCTTAACAAAAGCACTTTCCCTTTGTTCAACAAAATCTGTCCAAGTTAAAAGCAGTTTGCTTTATTGCTTCTAAGAATCACTTCTAAGATATTGAGTAAAAGTGCTACTAATGTCCTATAATGAGGCACCAGTGTTTGCAAGTTTGTCTCATCAATCATCTTTGGGGTGTTTTGAGGATTTTCTGGGGAGCAGATTAAGATCCTTGCAGATTCTGTTGAGTGTTTCGACTCACCACAACTTATGTCAGCATATCATTCTACAAATATCACTTATGCTTAAATCAAAACCTTGTATCTAAAGAAGATAGTGAGTTTCAGGTGACTGTTACATTTTACACAAATAAGAATGCTTGTTTGACATACTGTATATGGTAAATATGAAAGGAGGGGAAGCATCATAATTCAGCTATTATATTTAGAGCCCCATTAGACAAAACAAACCTACTTTAGGGCTAATAGTCTTTATGCAAAGGAACTGGAGGTCACTAAATATCTGTGTGGAATTCTGGGTGTTATAAATCTTTAAATAGACTTAATAATGGAAGAAAGTGACAGGATATCATGTAGCTGTTTTTAAAGATAATATTCCTGCTTATTTGTAAATTAAGGTAACAGTATTCTGAAACGTTCCGGGAATTGAACTAAATAGAATGTTTTTATAGTTAATATGAAGAGCTACCAATATGCAGATAGAACATAGATATTTTGTTGTTTTTTTACAAACTGTGTCTATTCAAACAATAAGTGTCCAAATATGGTTGTGCTCTAAATGTCCAAATGTTTTATTGCCACTGTATGTAACAAAGAGGTTAGTATCTTTACTATTATGTTCAGACAAATATGGGGTGGATGGATGAACTGCTGCACAGATATGTGTTGCATGAAAAGGACAAAACTGATACAGCACTGGGAGATTTATTAGGTGTTCACTACTCAAAACTGAACAACTGAGTTTGTGTTCTCTATCTAAAGTAACAATGTATCTGTATTTTAGTACAGGTTAAATTTTGTTTTAACCATTAAAGCAGTTCTACTAATTTTACCTCATAAGACACTTAACAGAATACAGTTATCGTAACTCATTGCATTACCAGCACAAAGGGTTTCGATTCCCAGGCAACACATATACTGATCAAAGGTATACCTGGAATGCTGTAAGTTGCTTTTATCTATCTATCTATCTATCTATCATCTATCTATCTATCTATCTATCTATCTATCTATCTATCTATCTATCTATCTATCTATCTATCTATCTATCTATCTATCTATCTATCTATCTATCTATCTATCTATCTATCTATCTATCTATCTATCTATCTATCTATCTATCTATCTATCATCTATGTATCATTCATCTTTCTTTCTTTCTTCCTTTCTTCCTTTCTTTCTTTCTTTCTTTCTTTCTTTCTTTCTTTCTTTCTTTCTTTCTTTCTTAAACACATATGGTTGTAATGGAGTTGAATCATAATTCTTGTTTGGCAGTCTAGGTTGGTTACTCTAACATGCTTATTGATTTTTTTGCTCACAGTGCATTGTGAAGGTTTGGGATTTAGGTGTTTCTGATTTTGAGCATTGTTAAGATGCAGAGCTGTAAGCTTCAGCACTCAGTAAAGATCTAAGGTTCTGAGATAGATAGAGAGAGAGAGAGGGGGGGGGAGAGAGAGAGAGAGAGAGAGAGAGAGAGAGATCAGGAATATCTGCATGATTCTCTCAGATACTGTTGTGATCTATTACTTTAGAAGAAAGTTTGACGTGCACAATATTTTGATATTTGCCAAATTCAGATCTGGTTAGATGTAAAAAAAAACAACAGAGAACTAGTAATCATTTTTCATTAAGTAACAGTTCCAAGTAATGTTTACATATAGGAACAGTAAAGGTAAAGGGTTTTAAGGTAAAAGGTAAAAAAGTTTGAGTTAAAACATTCTATAAAGATGATGAAATATGTCACAGTGTTTTGTAAAGGTTGTGCTTCAGTTTAACACTATAATACATTTAACATCAAAAGGTTTAGAAGCATTAAATGAAATGAATGTTCCTCTTACAGATCAATAGGTAAATATAGGTGAATGCCATATATATCTGTTATTATCTGTGCTAAAATAATAACTACAAAACGATCTTTATCCTGTTTGTTTTTTGACAATCCAACATATCATTATTGTGTTCCTGTAGCTCATTGGTAGAGCATTGTGTTAGTAGCACAAAGGTTATGTGTACTGATTAAAATGTATACCTTGATGCACTATAAATCACTTTGAAAGCATCTGCGACAGGTATAAATGTAATAATTTAAATGTACATCAGTCCATATGCCCTCAATTACAACTCTAATGCTCTAATTTATATAAAATCTATACTGTATTTATAAGGTTCTGTTTCTTATATGTTGTGAACCACACACATTTAAGGTTTATTTAAGGGTTTATTAAAAATGTCTTAATTATTTCTCAATGAAACCTCATCCTCAATGATATTTCAACAATGTGTTTTTAATAAACACAGAACAGTTCTGTTATACATTATGATTACAGACATTATTATTTTATTCTTATTCTGTTCTTATTATTATTCTGTTCTATTCACACACAATATTTGAATTAATGACTTTTCATACAACAGCTGTATAGTCAGACAGACACACTATAATTCAACAATTGTACATGTAATATGATATATATTACATAGCCTTTACATCACATTTAGTTATACCTCAGACTGAAACCTCCATTATATAAATGTTTCTTTTAAATATATATATTTCACACGACCAATGGTTATTTTTTGCTATAAGAGCAGTAGTGTTGAGTTTTTTTGCACATTAAATATTGTTTTTCGAAAACTGCATAAGTTTAATTTATATTGGCTTGAAAAAAGGCCACGTCATTAACAGGCTGTTTTTCATGCTGTTAAGTTTATAATGTGTAATTCTAATAGCTTCTTTAGTAAATCTGTGTCTTATTCCTCCAGTAGTCTTTGCAGCGCACATGACAAGACCTCGCACTCCCATGTACAATGCGCCTCATGAGAACATTCCAGTTTGGTAAAGTCAGTTTGGAATTTGAATAGCACAGAAGAACCGCCTCTCTGTGATTGGACGAGATCAAAACCTATGGGTGGGATTTACTTGTCACTCAGTGATATTCCTGGCCAATGTTTGGTTCAAGACAAAGTGGGCGGAAACATCTTTGCCATATATATACTATGGCAGCAGGCGCAAGCTAATGATTGCCTACGATCTCATGTTGAGGCAGAAACGACCACGTTCAATGTTTGTCCACAGAGCTGACTTAAGTCTCCGTCCCCGAACGAAATATCGTGATTCTGACTGAAAGAAAGTTTGTTTCCTCGTGGGAGAGGTGGAAAAACATCCCGACACCGAGCATGATCAACACTATGGAGTGTGCAGTGGATGCACAAAGTCTAATTTCAATATCTTTACGGAAAATCCACAACTCCCGTACGCAGAGAGGGGGGATCAAGCTGCACAAAAACCTGCTGGTCTCTTACGTGCTGAGGAACGCCAGGCAAGTTTACATGAACGAGAAGTACGCAGAGATCTACAGGATGCAACAATACGAGGAGGTGATGACCGTCTGTAACGAGATCCAGGAGCTAAACCCGCTCGATTTGGTGGAGGACTGCGAGGATCAGACGGTGGACTGCTGCGGCAGCGTGAACGACTCGCCGAGTCTCTGCGGCGCGCTCTTGCCCGTCAGTCACCAAACCTCTCCGGTGCCGCACATCCAGCCCGACAGCGCCTGCTCGGTGCCCATACCTCTCCAAAACGAAGAGGTCTGCAAAGCTCCGGATCATTCGTTCTATCGAAGCTGTTGTGCGGAAGCGTACCCCGTATCAAATTGTGACTTTTTGCCAGTAAATAACATGCACTGCAACAAAACTACAGTGCTTGATTTGGACACGCATGTCGTTACAACAGTAGAGAACGGGTATTTGCATCAGGACTGCTGCGCTTCGCTCCAGCAGTGCTGCCAGGGCGCACAGAGCCCGGCCAAAAAGCGCAAGCTTGACTTTGGTTACTACGTGTCCGAAATCGAGGAGGCACCGGATTTTACGCCGTGCAAAAGAGCGAAATTCGAGGACTCTTCATACGCAAACATAGAGCCATTGGACACATCGAACATTTCCAATCTCATCTCGATCTTCGGATCGGGGTTTACAGGACTGGTGAGCAGACAAGCGGACTTAGAGCAAGCCTTAAACGGACAGTTCTGTAGCAAACAAGCCCTGGCGAGTTTAGGAGCTTGGACAAGAGCTATTGTAGCTTTTTGACTCTGTGGTGGCTCGTGAGAATACAGAAACTTTATGAAATTGTACAAAGTCTAAAACAAATTGACTTTTATTTTTCCAACAAAGTTATTTAAGCATTTTTATTTTTTGTTTGATTTTAGTTTCGTTTTATGGGGGAGGCGAACAGTGGTTGTAGCCTACCGCTCGTTATGTATCCTTTAAAACAAATGTCGATATTGCAAACGTTTTAAAAGGTTGAAATAATCTAACGAAGTTGAATTTCGTTGCCTTAAGCCCAACGCAAACTGCTAGCTAGCTATGGCCACAAACATGGAAAGTCTTTGAATGTTTTGCTCGTGGATTGTTTCTTTTTCTCCCTATTCCAGTTTCTCTCACAAGGAACTTTCACAAACATGTATTGTAAAATAACATTACTGATGACAGGCTGCAAACGGAGAAATCTACCATTGCACATTGTTCTTAGCCATTGAATAACACATTAAGGAGCTGTGTAATATTTCATAACGTTTTAATGTAACAACTACCAGTAAGGCTATCACAACAATACTGTTTGAGCTCGTGCTTAAGGAAATATAGAGCTACAGGAAGATGACTGGCTTACACAGACTACATCTGTAATATCATAATATCATATAAGGCAATCACGTAGGCTAATGAAGGTGCAATATTTGAACCCCCTTTCTGTCTAGTTTGTTGTTTTCTGTAATCTGAAATTTGTTATTGAAAGTGGTGAGGACTGGTGCGTTTTGTTGACTGCACTGACCCACAGTGCCAGTTCCTCTGAGTATGTTTGTAGTTTGCCTATGCCAGTCACCTCCTCACACTGAACGTTGGGGTCATTAATTAACACTACAACTCCCATAATGCACGTTATCGGCCAGGTATTTTGTTGACTATTAAGAACTCCAACCATTTCCTGCCCACTTACTTTAAGAAAAGTTGATTAAGCCTTCACAGTAATTCATGATGCCAGCATTTGCTTGGTTTTGTGGGTTTGTTTTTATTTTCTACAGAGTTAGACCTTTTGTTCTAAAAAGGCAATCTCATTAATTAGCCATACGTCCTCACATTATATAAGCACTATGTGTACTGAATTAAAGACGTTTTCAAACGTATTCTCCATATTTTGTTGGTATTCTTGTATTTTTGTGCATATTAAATTGTATATCACCGGGTAAAACTGTTTTAGAAAGTATTTGTTTAAAATTTATAACCTTAATAAAAAATGAAAATTAACTTTGGTTTCATCTTCTCTTTTCAATCACTTGATAAACCAAGAGTACAATCACAACTGCCTTGAAATGTAGGTCTGTTTTGGTAATGGTGAGCTTGACATAGTCAGGTCAACAGATTAAAGTTTATCATATACAAAATATACTAACGTTTATGTGATAATATACAAGCACAACATCCTCAGCACAGCAGAGTCTGAGACATTCATATCCATAGCAAGGAAAAGCACATTAAAGTTTTGTTATAGGCTAAATGGTAATAGAAAAATAAGCTTTCTAAATTGGTCACAACTGGTTGTCTCCACCACATGGACAACCATAGATCCCAAAAGAGTATTCCCAGCATTGTTTACCTGTTTTGGATCACATGAAATGTGTAATTTTAGTTATATGCCAATGGGATTTTAAACTGTAACATGTAAGCCAAGATTAAGTTGACTGAAGATAAAGTATTTCCCAAATATACACACAGAGAGAATAAACCCATAACAACGTGTATATTGAAAACAGTTGCACTGTGTTGCCCGAGACGCATGTCAAGCTCAACTGGGGGGGGCAGTACGTACAAGTCGCGCTTGTTTTGTAGCCAGAACTCTTACTAAACTTGCAGGCTGTGTTATCTCTGCTGTATGCCACATGGTGGTGTTCTTCAAAATCAATGAATGAAGGTATTAGAGCGCCTATGTAGCGGCACCTCGGGCTGACCTCGAATCCGCTGCTCCCTGCAGCCCCCTCCACCCCTCCCCTCCCTGTGCTCTCTCTGGTCTCTCTCTCCTTTTCTCTCTCTCTCTCATCTCTAGCCGAAACCCCTCGACTCCTCAATCTGAGATACCGCAGTACACCGACACATCAACGTCCAACATACACAGGCTGTTATCAAGTCGTTATGTTGGCTATTTTCGACGAGTTTGCGCACATTTAAATCCCGCTAAACCCAGGTAATTCGGTCGCACGGTATATTATGTACGTTATTATGTACGTACATTACGGCGATGCATTTTTAAACCGTGCTCATGTGTAATATGGTTGCATCGAGCTTGGGCATCTTGTGCAAGAGACATGTCCGTTAAATAGATGAGTTAGCAAGGTTAAATTAATGTCGGCAACATATGAGTGTAAAAGAGTTTAGTTTTATCCCCGATTTGTTTGAAAAGGCTGATATGTGCGAAAATGTGTTCACGAAAAGTTAAGATTATTAAATATATTTTTCAAAAGGCGTTATAGCTTTTATATTTCGTTTATTTTGTAAGGCTGCGATCTATGCGGTGTGTGGTGTATGGCGAGCTCCTCCGTGTGGCGAATGCGGGGAGCGCCACCACGGGTAGCGCGTGCAAGAAGAAATAAATGCAGATATTTCTCATTTAACGCGTTAGAAAGATCCGCGCACCATCAATTACACACCCATGCGGTGCATTAAACATAGATAGCACGTGATACATATTAAACATGCATTACGTTTAACCCCTTCTAAACCAGCAGTTAGTTGCGAAACTGTGTAAGTTGTAACCTTAAATGTAAATGAAGACGAAAGGCACGACTTTTATCTTATCTCAGCTGCGGCTGTTGAACTCAGTGGAGGTTGTGTTTGAATCCAGCTGAACAGAATAGGGGGAGGTGGATGGGCACATTCGACCGTTTGGGTTCCTGTCAATTACTCAGCAAGCTGTGCTGAGTTTCACAGTGGGGCGGTTGGGTGACAGTGACTGGGCAGATGCTGATTTTACCTTTCCTATGAAACCATCTCGAAAAATAGGGCCAGCTTACTAAAATCTATCTGCATCTGTGTAAGCAAAGCTTTGCACCAATTTGTCAGTTATTTTAACATACAAACTGTACCCCAGTTTCATTGACTGTTCTTTGTAATACTCTGTGTTAAGATGGAGGAACAATTCTTTTTCAAACTGAAACCATTTATTTACACATAATGAAGTTTAGAAATGAAATATGCTTGACTACTTTACCGTAATAGATAAAATGTTTGTTGCTGTTTTGTTTGTTGGAACTTTGCAAATGAAAGACTACAGTATAGCTACAAATTGCTGTAAAAACTAAAAAAACTTAGTGTTCAGTATCAACTTTCTTAATCTTTCTGTGACATATTTACAGACAAAGCCATTGTTTTGCATTTGTACTATTTTCCGTTGAAGATGAAAGAATTGCGCTAAGCACAATAATGGACTAAAATTATTGGAATAAAAGACTACAACTGTTGACAACTTATTAATGTCTGACACAGGTAAAATGACACTTTTAGCAAAATCATTTACAGCAACACATGCCTCAGCAATCTTTAAAAAACCGAACAAGAACTCAGTCACACTATTAAGTTCACCAGAAGTGCTTTTTAAAACTCACACACATCTTTCACTAATTTGTTGCAGAACTTTGCACATGGAAAATGAAATCCTACACATTAAGCCAAAACCAAGCCTTAGACCATTCAATGTGACAAGCTCTGTTATTTATATACAGATACATAAATAAAAATGCCAACCAGATGATAATGTATCTGCATGACTGTATTCAGAGTGCTCAGTGCATGTGTCTAAGGAGCAATCTGACTTCCTGCTTGGAGGGAATGGGTCAAAGGAAACCATATAGACAAATTGTGTTAATTAGGAGGAAGTGAGCGGTATCGCCATCAGAAGTCTACGTCATACGCAACTGGTAGATCTAGTAGATTGTGTGAAGCAGGGGAGTTCGATCCTGATGACCTAACCTCCTGTAAGACTTTAGTTCAATTAAAACACTCCGGAACCAGATAATCAAGGCCTTAATGTTCACATAAATATTATATATAGGGTGTATTAAAGGCAGGGTTGCAACTAAACTTTACAGGACAGTAGATCTACATGAGAACTCATGTTTGTTCATTGAGGCTGAATGGAATTGAAGATGTTTCATCTGAAGTTGCAGTTTTAGTTGTGCTCTCTGACAGGGTGTGGATTCTTCTTGATGTTTCTCACGGTTTGACGGGCTGGATGGAAAGCAGGCTGCCAAACTTGAAATGCTGGATGACTGGGAATTTTTCTAGACACTGAAAGCGCAACAGAGAAAGAGTCGGTTGGTATCAATGAACTGTCTGCTGGAAGTGAACAGATTTGCTACCTTTCAAAATGTCTGATGCCACAGCATTCAAGATGAATGAGACTTTAGTAACAAAAGTACATTTGTGCAGACTTTGCATTGAAGTTTATGGTTTTCTTCAGGGACACTATTTGAAAGACAGTGTCAGAGAAAACTGCAGCAACTGCAGATAATACCAGGTGAAGAAACTTATATAGTGTCACTGTTTTCTGTCAAAGTCCCAATAACATTTTTGTGGGCTCATGCAACAGTGTACGCACAAACACATTTCGTCCAGTTAAATCAGTGAATATAACGTTAGGAATGCGTTTATTTCCTGCTGCAGCTATTCTCCACTGAAGTGGTAGTTTTTATTTTAAACTAGCAGAGAAAAATGAATAGACACAAGTAAAGGGTAACTGTAACGAGTAACTGGTCCTCTTTTGTATATTATTATATATAACTGACAGTTCCTGGTATGATATTGTAAACAGAACTTTAGCATTGTGAAAAACTCTTTATAAATTGAACCAAAGCAGACCAGATGGAAATGTGTTTCAGCATGTATTTTATAAAAATGTCCAACAGAAGTCAAAGGACATTGATATTTAACTCAGACACACAATTAAAACTTTCTCATTTAGCAAAAGTCTTCTATCCCTGGTGCACAGAAGAACTGGGCTAACACAGTCAAAGAGAGAACAAGAGCCTGATATATACGGGGGTGGGGAAAGACAAACAGGGTGAGAGAGACAGAGGAAAGGAGGAGGGGAATTCGCAGACAGGCTGGCCCCTCGGCTTTGCTCTGCACAGAGGGGGGAGAAGGGGGAGGGAACACAGGCTCTTCTCCACAACACAGGATGTGGGCTTTGGAGGAGGGGGTGGGGCACTTAGTTCTTCCCCCAAACACACATGCTTACTCAATTAACTCTTTCTGCTCCAGTCCTAAAAACTTCACAGCCTGTCTTAGATTTTATTAAAAAAACATGGAGACAGTGAAATGAGTTGGGGGTTTAATTCTACATCTTTACTACAGCATTTATTGCTTTTTATGATAAAAGAGCATTTGGTAAAGTAACTATTGAGGTAGTGTCAGACCATGCTTAATTTGTTACTATATTAAAAACATGTCATATATTAATGTTTACAATTCCATGGTACTTACTTCTGCTTTGTACATTCGTATGAGACCTTGATTGACTTTGGACCAGGAAGGAACAGCACTGATGTTCCAAAGCTGGTTGGAGTGTTCAGCAAACGGGCCTGTTTTCATCTAAAGAAAAAAGAAATAGAAACAGCAACATTATGATTAGGAAGATAATGTAAATTTAGGACATAATGTGTAATCAGCAACCGAAAAGATGGTTTGGACAGGAGCAATTTGAAATGCACAATCTTCTAAGTGATGATTTTATTTGAATGTTATGAGGTGTATGAAAACCCAACAAAACAAGCATTATTATTATTATGAGGCTAGTAAGTCACTAACATAAAAATGTCTTTTACCTAGAAAAGTAAAGACTGAGATTGGTTTTACAGCTTGACTTATGAGCAGCTCGGTTATAGCTTGAACTGTCTATGTAAACGTACTTACAAATTTATATACCACAGAAACAAAAAGCAAAGACAGTATAAAGGATCGTGACAATGACTGTTAGGTAATGCTGTTCAAAAAAAGAACAATCAAACATGAAAAAAACAGTATTTATGAAAATGGCAGTTTATAGTACAAATTAACTGTAGAAAAATAAAGGACATTAGTAAATGTGTTAAAACAAGAATTAGCAATAAAAGAACTGATCACGGTGCCATAATCACTAAAAATAAAACATCTATTTCATCTAAACAGGGCACTAAACACTGTAATTGTTTGATTATTTAACAATAAGTTTATGAACAGCAAATGTACATAACTATAATAATGAAATATTTAGCATGTAGCAAATTATTAACCATACTGTAGAATTTGTAATTTAATTATCAAATACATGTCACTGTACTGAGGGCTATTCATGAGAATTTATAAGAAAGGGGCTGGGGGGCAGCTGCCCTTGGGATAGAGAAATTTATCAATGGTAGTGCTGTATGCCTTTACTTCACACACACGCAGATACTCCAGCTGCCCTCATGCTGGACTTTCCCGAGACCCACTAGCCTCTCATAGAGGAATGGAAAGAAGGAAAAAAAAGAGGGTGGAAAGAGAGAGAGGAAAGGAAAGAGGAAGGAGGGGGTGGACCCTAGGGGCCAAAGTAGTGATTCACAGCAATGTGCAGGGAAGGAAGGAAATGACTCATGTGAGTGGAGTCCAAACACAACCTCGCTGAGAGAGAGAAAGTTAGTCAAAGAGACACATACGGGTCGCTTTTACACTGGGTTCGATTGCTTGGTCTGAACCCGGGTTTGAAAACTTGTTCCTACCCACACGAGTCTCTGGTCACATAGTACTTTTTAAATCAAATTAGCTGTGTATGTATTTTGATAATGACGGCACTTAAAAATAATTTTCTAATTACATTTTGAACAGCTGAAGTCCTGCCAAACAAATCATAAAGAATTGCTTCTAAGATTTAGGATGATTGCTCACTATATGAGCAGTGATATGAATGGGGTTCACATGAACCTGACCACAGAGCATCTTTTTAAGTGCCCTCAGGTGTAGTTCGTGGTTACACACCATGAACTTTTGCAAAGTGTTCACTGCTAGCGTGAAAGTGCCATAAAACTGTACGTTGCAATTACAAACACGGAAGCAAATGTATGCCTGTGTGTTTTATCATCACATGAAATGAAGGAAAAATAAGCTGAAATGTCAGCAGCTATCAGGCCATATACACACCTCATTGATAAATTGAATGCACTCCAGAAACATGTAATCTTGGTGGTATTCATTTACGACTTTCTCCTCCAGAAAGTGCCTGGGTTCCAGGGTTGGGTGGTCTGTGAACAATAAGCGAACAAATAAAACGCTGTTACTAAATGTGACCTGCAAGTGTCTCCTTTTCCCTGTTTTCACATCACATTCAATTTTATTTTGACAAAATATTGTGGGTGGGCCTGCTGTTTAAACAAACAAATTAAACAAACAAACAAAAAACTGCTAAAGGGTAAAACAAAAGTATCTCCATGGCAACAATGGACATTAACAATGCTAAACATTCTAAAATCAAGTCTTGGGCAACAAAGGAAGAAGCAATTACCTATAAGCTGTGAACTTCCCCATATGAAGGGAAGAAACTGAAAGTCATCCAGACCCCACACACCCTGACTTCCTGCTGGCTCCATCCTATAGGTCTTCTGCAGCTTACGCATCACTCGTAGATACCTAAGCCAATCAGATCACAACGATGTGATTTAAAAAATAAAAAAATCACATCATTAACTACAAATTTCTGTAACTTGCAAAAACAATTTGAATTAATATTTAGTGTTCAGTTATTAAAGATTAGCATTAAAATATGCTGGTTTAATAAAGAACTGGTGGCCCTTTTGTTTAACATGTCTGGTAAAGGATGATAACGGTTAAGATCATGTGAATGAGGGTTAAATTGAAAAAAAAAATAATAATAATAAGAAAAAAAACAGGAAGTGCTACCAACTTGTCAAATACTTTAAATATGATGGCCAGCTGGTCCTCCACACGCAGGGCTCCCACCTTACAAAGACAGCAGAGCAATGCAGCAAATGCAGCCTCATGACCTGCGCACACAATTGTGTTCTTACGTCACAACAACGACCACTTTTTATAGATAGTTCTTAATTTAGATGACAGATACAAAAGAACAATTAAAAACACTAATTAATGCAGGTACATTGCAGTTACATTAAACCGGTTGGTAAAAAATTGTGTTTCAATAGTACCCTCTAGTGGACATTTAGTAGAACATTTAGTTGAGAAACATTAAAAGGTGTGATTTTTGGATATTCCCACGAGTACACTGAAGAAGGCTATTTTCATGTGAAAATATGGAAGTTTATGGAAGTGTACTTCATGTTTATTCTTTGTTTATCGTTCATCTGTCTGATATACTATTATTTTAGTAAGTTTATTATAAAACGTATAAAGAATTATGACAATCTCAGGTATCTTTACTATTCAAAGGCAACTAGGGACAGATGATATATTGTGCTGTATTTAACACAAACAAACCTGTGCCATAATCAATTCTGGTGGAGTTGCCCACAGACTCTTTCAGGTACACAGCTATCTCTGGAGCGGCTTCGTGACGGTCTGGTGGGAGAACAGCGGTCACCAGAGACTCCGCCTCCTGCACACACAAAACCAATCATCTGCTGTAAAACTAACAGTGCATTGCAAAAAACATAACTAACCAGTTCCTGTATTTAAATACTACATTGCTTCCTTCTAGACACTTGCACAAAGAAACTAAATTTGGGAATTGCTGAAGAGAACAGTTAGTTTCATTATAGGTGAAGTGCTCTGATGTTAGTACTTAGTTGGTTAGTCTTTTACATACAAGAAATGGCCTGATTCTAGAATGTTCAATTTGTTTTTTTGAATTTGCAGGGTGGTAAATACTTTCTAAAGGCACTGTATAACTCGAGTTAACAATGTTTGGCCAATGTTGCCACAAGACAAGAACTCTTTGCAAAGGAATTTAAAGAGTCTGAAGTAAACTCTAGTTATATACAGCACATAAAAAGCATCAAGACAACAGAAGTAAAAATGTGGAAAAAGGTCAAATGCTCCAATGAGCATGTCAAAGCCCCGGGGGCCAAACTGAGTGCTTACCTGGTCTAGTTTGGCATACCATGTGCGGTAAGCTTTATTGCCAAAACGAGAAGGTTGGTCTACTGGTGGCGTCTCATCGATCCAGCGATCTAATGTTCCCAACATAGCAAGCAACTTCTCCACTGTCTAGAAGCAGACAAAAGTTTCAAAATTAGTTTATAAATCTTTGCTTCAGTATCAGCAACAGCACTTAAATACAGTATCGACAGTGCAGTGATCGCCATGACAACACAACCCACCTCAGACATCTGGTATTCACATGTAAGTTTCTTTCCCTTGACACCCTCATTCAGGGTCAGAATGAACCCAATGTAGTCTGCATATGCCTACTTACACATAACAGACAGAACCACACAAACAAGAGTTTATTTAGATGTATCTGCAGTAATGGTTAAAGTTAAATAAAGGTGTATAGACGGACTCCAATTAGGATCTCAAGAAGATTTTCAGTACTGTCTCTTTAAAACATAACAGCACTGTTGAAGCTAGTGCAATAAAGAGAAAGTGTGTCAAACAATACAGCCTCCTATTCTGAACATGAAACTCCAGGGACACTGAGAGGAGGAGACCTGAAATGAGCCAATCTAGCATCTCTCAAGGTAGCAGAATGAAGCTGTGACAGTGGGCTGAATAACATACCTGTGATCTTTTCCATTTGCCCATATCAGGAACCATGCTGATCTCCTTCCTTGGAATCATGAAGTTGAAACTGGCGGGATTGGGAGACTTGTCATCCTCATGGGAAGAGCCTGTGCAAGTGACACACACATGGATGAACTGGTGCAAATCTATATTTTGTCCATTTTTTAAAGTAATCTAGAACTTGTAGTTTAGGTTATTGCTTACAGGAACACATTCACTGAAAGCATATTTGTTTGACATATTTGTACACTTTTATTTTTCACAAAAATTATGTTAACTAGTTCTGATTCATGAGAATAAATGCTTTATTATTCTACAAAAACCGGTTCTTCTATATTTAATTGTTGTATTATTGTATTTTGAATAATTTTGCAGATCCCCAAATAGTGATTTATTGAGGAGCAGAGAATATGAAAAAGGTCGTGGTCTCTGAACAGATTATGCATTTAATTACAGATAATGAGTTAAATGTGAAATGAAATGTGTAAGTCCAAGACCTTCTTCAAATATAACTTATATGGGGTTTTGTCCAAATGAATTATATAATTAATGCGTGATTAATGGGTAAAATTGATCCCATAAATATGCAAAAAGCGATGTATGCGCCACAGCGCAGAGCTGTCAGACTCCAGTCGATTCATTACTACAGACATAACGAAGCTCAAACGCGTTTTTCTGCACACATGCACGTCTTTTTCTGGCACGGAAGTATTTTATAACAAAAATATACCCTGCAGATCCTATTAGCATCTCCACTAACTGTTGATCTGTGTTTAAAGGCAGATATGATTGAAGTAAGTTACCTGACGGCTGCTCAGTCTCCGCCATGTTTAATGTGAATTCGAAAACACAAGCTTTAAACTCTCACTGGCACTTTCGCTCCTCACATATCTGAAATAAAATATAAAGTCAGAGAAAGCAAATCGTTGTAAAAATCGTTGTTTTCACATGCATGAGCTAATGCATTTTACACGAGTTATAATATAATACAAAACAAATAGGAAATTTGTTTACACAAAGCAGACTAAATAAGCCAATTTTTTTGCTAGATTTGCTGTAATATTATGCGATTTTAGGAGAACAGATTTTTTCCATGTAATTACGGTTATTTAAACATCTTTAATGTATAAATAAATATTATTGATATTTGATTATTATTTTGGTAAAACGATGACGCAAAGGGGCGGGGCGGGGCGTGGCTTTTGTTTTGGACACTTCCCCGCCATCTAGCGGTGAAGTGGGGCAGCGCAGCAGTGATGGCGCTCAAAGTGTTTTGTAGATCTCACCCAGTGGACTCTGAACCGCAGGCAGCGGATCAGCCCCTCCTCTCAGGCCTCACTGATTTGGGGGCGTTTAAGTGAAGTTAAGTAATGCTGGGCACTCTGACCAGGATTGTGGTAAGACAGCCTTAGTAAATTTTTAGGGAACGTAAGCAACGATAGCAAACACAGACCGATGTGCGTTTGATGTTTTTTTCTGACATGTGGGGTGTTTATGCAAGCAGGCAAACGGAATAGGAAGTGAAAGTAGGGACGCAATTGATTTTCATAGGAAAGCTATGTTAATTTGACAGTGTCTCAATGTGGCTGTGTCTTTACTTAACAGTGGATGATGTATCACATCGTGTGTAAAGTAACAGAATTGTTAAAATGTCATGTGCAATAATGACTCATCT
>JAZGTK010001286.1:6253-42362 GCA_036877625.1 Ambastaia sidthimunki
CAGCAGAGGAGAATAGAGGCAGGAACGTGTTGATGTGCAAAGGGATATCACCTAATGTGATTCTACGACATGTGGCCTTCGCGTGTTTTTTTATTTTGTCGGCAATGTCGTGAAATTTTAATAAAAGCACTGGAGAACACCTTTGCAAAAGAAATTGCATAATTCAATCCCTAAATGAAAATTTTTTTTCATTCAAGAATTACTACCTACCTGACTGTACAAGACATCGGGTGAATTATCTTTGGTTGGGAGACTCCCCCTTCACCAGCCAGCTGCTTTTTTCTATTGGACAGGATGGAGGACTTTGTGGGACACCTGAGACGGCTGAGTAAAAACCACAAGGAAGCTCTTGAATGGTCATTTCCTTCATCTTCTGGAGAGAAATAGATGGTGTCAGTGTTGATGAGACCTATTGTAGGGGATTCACAGTGGTACAAAACACTGCACAGCTCTTATTGAGCCCTTTTTTAATTCCTAAGGTATGACTGACAAAATGGCCCCTCGGAGAGGTTCAAAGGTTTATGCTGTAGCATCAGTTTGTTTTCTTTGACATGTCTTCATAGCAAAATAAAACTGAAATTGATTATTAGTGTCAGACCTTTCACCAGTGTTGAATGCCTAGGATTTTTATAGTTACTATTTGCTACATAAATAGACTTTTAATGGTAATTAAAATAAACAGTCTGGATTTTTAGGTTTGAAAAGAACAGTCACCTCTGTTGTTTAAGTACTTTATTTTCAGACTTGATTATGTTTTATATGAAAAGCAAAATGAAAATGTATTTCCTCCAATATAGCATAGGCACATTACAGAACAGGCCTGGTCTGTAAATAAGAACACTGGTAACAAAACAATGTCCAACAGGGGCTCATATGATGTATTTACGTATACATAGACCAAGGCACATGAATAATGATGTGGGGAAAAGCAACAAATTTACATTCTGGTGAAAGCATATGGAAGTACAGAGATTTAACACAGGGAATGTTGGAATATTCCTTCAGGAATAAATGCAGGTGAAATGGACTGAATTCTCTCTGAAGGAGTTTGGCCTTTCCTCTTTAAAGCTTAGGAGGTGGATATGGTCCCTGGTTCAAATGTCATCACCTAGCAGCCACAAGGCAAAAACAAAGGACCATTCAATGATGACCTTGCCATAGTCACCCCGTTTTACAAAAACACCCCATGGTAAAACAGAGCCATGTAAAGCAAATGAATTACAATAGTCATTGTAATGCTTTGTTGCACAAGGCTAAGTAATTTAACTACTCAGCCATGTTTCTTGTAGACTCTTTTCTCAGAACTACATGGAAACTGCTATGATTTTTTACATCAACTGTAAATACTAAGTGTAGCATCTTAGCCAGTTTGTTACAGAAATAACTTGTATTAAATACAAAACTATAATGCGTGCTTGGCACAAGGTATATAACTAAAGGCTACAAATTCACCAAATAATGCCTTGTTACAATAAGTCATAAACATAAGTTTCCCCAATATAGCAATAAATCCCAGAGAACAAATTAATGCTAAAAGTGTTCTACTGAATCCAAAGGGAGACAAACTTATTTGACCCTAATTTCCTACATCAACTGAACTGTCTACCTTTGGCTTTCTTGAAACAGACACCAAAGCTCTCATATAATAGTACTAATCATACATACAATATGTTTCTTTCTGAAATGAATGTGAAATACCTTCAGAAACAAGAGATTGGTGCTAAAACTGAGAGTCTTGTCTAATGAGATGGGCCAAGTTCTTTATGAACAAAAAAATGCTTACCAACACTTCCATGAGACTGGCTTCTAAACCAAACCTGAGCTGGTTTTGATTAGTCTTGTGCAGACTGGCAAAACACAAGACAAGAGATGTTGCTCTCTGGTGACTTGATTAACAAAAAAGGTTGTTCTTGAGTTAACATACTGAAGAGCACCTTTGACAGCAACTTCAAAAAGATTTTGCATACTGCTGCTTGCCTCTGAGTCTAAAACACAAGCAGGTGCATGCTGAGACAGGTCAAACTGTATTCCAACACAGACTAAGAATTTACAAAAACAAAAGTCCAAGCCCTCATGTTAAAAACATTTGTATAAAAAAAGAAAAACTTTAAAATTATGAAAGTTTAAAACAAATGTTTAAATAGCAAAAATAATCATTTTAAAATGGAAAAAATTGGAAGTGCTCTTAAAGAGCACTTTGTTTATTGATAGACAGCCAAATGGGGAACACGCGTACACACAAACAAATTTATATACTTAAGCCAGAGAAATACATAAAGTATTATCACTCCATAAATGTGATAAATGAAAGCCCCCAGTCAAATCTATAACATTGGCATGTTATCGTCTACCAAACTTGTCCTTGAGTTGTCCGCTGCATCAAAACACTCCTGTTCTATTTGCTGCAGGTTCAGATTGTAGCAAAGCAAATATGTGTTCATTTCTGTCTGTAAGGCTTGTTACTGCCCACGTGCTCCACCAGTCCCCCTGCCACTCACGCAGCCCTGAGCAGGAGTTACAGAGAGGAATACCCAGACCAAACAGCTGCCGATGAGGATTTCCATAGAAATGGGTTTTACAGCAGTTCATTACATCATCAGCCTTGAAGGAGGCTTGTCCCTGGCCTCACATCTACCCTGTCCATCTTTCTTGCGCTCAGCTGGTCACTTTATGCGCGGTTGTCGGTGCTGATGCGGGCCCTGCACATCCTTCCAAAATAAAAAAAAAAAGACCAATCACAATCCTCACAGTTATGTGTAGCCTTTGATAAATTTGCACAGAGATTTCACAGACAGAAATAAAGTGAAATGTACAATTTTGCTTTTGGATACCTAGTGTACTTGCACCTTAACCAAAACCGTCTTTTAAAAAGCTGTATCAACTTCCTTACTTGCTTCCTTGTAAACAACTGTTTCCAGACAGACTCACAAAAGTTTTAAATCCTAAGGTACTAGTTAAGTGAAAGCGGAGATGGAAGCTCTGGCAGTTTAAATATTCTAAGTTTAAATGCAGTTACTCTTTCCTAGACGGGCAGGACATAATACCATAAACCCCCTTTAAAGTGACCAAACATTCAGGCAAATGGGATTAAAAAGTAGTTGGAATATCAAAAAAGTAAAAGTGAGTAGTTTGTATCCCCACTTAAAATTTCAAATGATTTATTAGAATGTTTTCTTTTCATGAAAAAGTGTAGTTACAAATGATCTGCTGAAATAAAAACATGTAACCACATTTCAAATGGTTTTACAGAAAAGTGAATGAGCTGCAACCTCACTGTGCTTTGCTCCATTACTGTGTATTATTGATTTCAGGTCTACACAATGACAAAAACAAACTATGGCTGACCCATTAAACTGCCCATTCCTGCCATAATATACAACAGCCCGCTGTTTAAAGTTTTAAATAATTCAACATTTTTAAACATCACACAAACAGATGAGACACATCATACCTCCTATTTTCATGGTCCAACAGCGCCTCCTGTGATACTCTGAAGTCATCGAGTGGAGACTGATATCGGGCCTCAAATGAGCCTTCCCGAACACGGTATCCCAGAGCCTGTGCTGGAGACATCGGCACAGGTGACATAGAGGACGTAGAAGAAACTGAGCTGGTGTCTCCCATACGCTCGCGGACTGCCTGTATGGCCACAGTCCCCGCTACCGAGAATGGGTTTAACATCTCACCGTTCTCGTGCTGTTAAGAACAACAACCATTTCCCTTTACTATAGCACACACTGAACTTGTTGACTAAATGAAGTAATGAAGTGTGTATCTACATACTATGAGCTCATAGCCCACCCTTCCTCTGATGATGTCCATGTGCACCAGCAAAGACGCTAACTCTAGATCTTCACTGTAGCTGTTCTTTAGAGGAACTGAACGGTAGCCTGCAGATAGACAGAAAGAGCATTTGTCTTCAGTTTCTTCAGGACAGTCCTTCTACTACAGTCCTACAGTTTTGTTGGTGATTTGAAACAAAACCTGTCTTGAGGCAGTTGATGGGGAACGTTGCCTGGGCAAGAAAGTTCTGGTCATTGAACATGTCGATCTCATACACAACAAAACGCAGGAAGGCGAAGGAAGGATTGCACACTGTGAACCGGAAGGGCTTTCTGGGCCAGGTGGGGTTCAGACCATTGTCCGCTGCAAGATGAACATGGTTACAATCTCAAATCTGTCACAGAGCATTAGTCCATTAATAAACGCTGATTAACAATTAAAGCAGGTTACAAAGGTACTTGGAAAGATCCTGCTTGACATTTTGATTATGCAAATCACTTCATGTTAAAACTAGGAAGAGTTCATGAAAAAGTTAATCATTTACATAAGAAAGCAATAAATTTGTACAGGAACAAAATTGTGACACAAATGGAAATAACACTTTACTATATTCACCTTTTCCTCATGTCTCCATGGAGGGTGCCACTAAGGCAAGAGACTTTCTGTTGGATGCCCTTTACAGTTTCTGTTTAGTATTTGTTATCAGCTAAAGAATTATTATCACCATTACTGATTATGGTGAAGAGTGATGGCTCTGAAAAGAATTGTGCTATTATAGGCTGTCACAACAGCTACAGAAAGCTTAAAACAACTCTGGAACATGAGTGTTATGACCACAAATAAACACCAAGAGCAGAATGTAAATGGCATTTAAAGACAGCCCTGTCATACCACTTTCCATTGCATTCTGTACCTTTTAAATTATCAGAACATATTGCTTCATTATTTACTTTATAGTAACTCATTGCAAAGTACATCACCTTTAACACATGAAGCATATTTTTTTCAGGGCTAATTGAATTTATTATATTTTAAATTTTTGGTTAAATACTATATTTAAAGACTGTATTAAACTACACTACATGGTTAACAAAAGTAAGATGGAGCACATCAATAGCCCTAAAGGTCAAGAAAAGCACCACCACTTAAGTAGTTCTCATGTGCTATAAGTTTTCTGTAGGAATATGATAGTTTTGCTCGTTCAACAAAAATGTTAAACAGAAATGGAAATCCCATATACCACACACTGCTCATGTGGTGCCAAGTTTGATGTCAATAAAAACAAATGCCATTGATTACTCACCCAAAGCTGTGAGTACGGCATAAGACTTAAAAATACATCATATAAGTTAAGGACTACTTCTGTGGTACTTTTTCTTAATTCTGGAGATGTGTGAAATTGTATTTATGAACATTCTCCTACGATGATTAAATAATTTTAATTTTTATAAGCGTTTGTTTCTTAAACTAAGAATATCCCACATTACTTATATGCTGATGTCACAAGAGCGTATTGCTTGTCAACCTCACCTTCAGAGTCGGTTCTTTGCTTGGCGTTGTCATATTCAGCTCCACAAACCTCAATCTCGATCAGAGGGCAAACAATACCTCGACCATGTTTGGGCAGGTGCCGAGCCCCCAAAACCTTAAAACACAAATACACGAGAAAATGTGCAATTAACATCCAACATTCTTCAAATTAAACAAATGCAGACAGTGCTTAATCATAATTTTAAGTTAAGGCCAAAAACTTTTTAAAAAGGTTCTTGTTACTACAGTGACAGAAACGCACAGCTGAAACTTGAACACATTACTTGAACATGTTACTAAAATTGTAGCAGATGCTTAATCCAATTGTATACCAGTCAATTAATCTAGATTCCCTGTTACAGAGATATGCTGGGTTGGGTTGAAGAATCTGTTGTTGTATTGTGTTTATATTATGTTCCATATAGCAGTCAAAGAAAAGCCTCTAACTTAATCATTTATAGCTAACAGTGATCAGATTAGCATCACACTGCAAACAAATAGTTTCATCTAGTGAATATAAACCCATCATAGAGGTGGCATTAACCAGACACTTTCCATCATTTACAAAACTTAAAACATGCATAATTTCAAATGCTGCCTGTCATTCTGACAAATGCATCTGCGTCACAATACAACTGTTCATATCTTTAAACCAAAAAGTGGCGCTGTCACCAAACTGATATGGTGCAGTCAGTATGTGATGGCAATACCACATACCAATTTTAGCTTCAACACACCAATGTGTGAAAAAGATACAAGCTAGCATCAATTTTGGCCTGCTCACTGTCAAATTTATTGATGTGTTTTTGAGAACTGCTATGTCTATCAAAAAGTTTTAAAAAACTTTTTATTCTGAGCATCTCCAGATGATACATACAATGATTTTTAATGACGTTTAAAAATATGAAATGAATATGAATTGAAATCAAATATGGAGGCACATTAATGCAAGAACCAATGAGATTAGAAGTTGTTTGTTTTGATTTCACAAAATATGTTTAAAGTATTATTATTATTATTGTTTTGCAACAACTTTTACAATATTACACATTACAACTTATGGCAGAGTGCCATTTACTAAAACAATTAAAAAACGAAAGATAATGATCACGGGTCATACAGGTAAAAGACATCTGAGTAAGTGAATGATAACTGAATTGTCATTTTGGGTAGTCTAATGCTTTAGCAATAGCAGCACATTTGGTGACATTGTGTGAAAAAATATTTAAAAAAACGTACTGTATTACATTCTATTGTTGCAGCAGAGGTGGGTATCTGAATTGTATTCTATTGGTGCAGCAGGGGTGGGGCTGTGTCTGTACCTCTATGATCAAAGTGATTGGCTCCACTCCTCTCAGAGAATGTCTGTCAAAAGGATCAAAGTTGTCATCTCTCATGATTGACGGCTGCAGCACATATCCACTCCTGCCGTTAAGCATGAAGAGTGCCTGATTCATCTGCATTGGCTTGTCTGATCAGAGACCCCAGAAATTATAACCAGAACAGACAACAGAACAGTTACTAAAGACAAAAAAGATCAGGACTGAGAAGAATTTTGGCCCTGTTCTCACCTGCAGTCTGGAAGTTAAGGGCCACCAGCTGACTGCCACACAGCCACATGGGTAGCGGGTCATAGTTGGACGAGTCAAGGCGCTGACCACGGGGGTAGATCCGTGAGAGCTGGAGACGGTTATACTGCAGAAACTTTTTTCCTTTGATGCGGTTCACATATTTCTCTGCTTTGGTCTCTGGAAAAGAGGACATGTCCCGAAAACAGGCACGCTCTGTCCCAATTTCTGAAAGAGACAGAGGACACCAGACTTTAACATCCTGAACTGTTTTGTATATTAATGTTTAAATTTCAAATGTCACTGATATCTGACAGGTGTGTTGTACAATTATCCAGCTTGTCCTAACTAGGTACAATGTGTCAAGTTTCAAATGTGACTTATTTGTCATTAGTGAAAGTGAAATACTGCACAAAGCCATATCCAACAATAAAGTCAACAATATCACAGCCATGCACAACATGTCCAAGGAGTCAAGCTAGCGAGTTTTGACTTGCCACAACTGCACTGTTTTGCAGCCAGAAAAGCATCTTTGCAATAAACAGCCTTTCAAAAGTAGCCTTTATTTTGACAATGAAACACTTGCGATTTAGTAGCTAAAGCCTGCTTTAAAAGTCACTAATGTTGGTCAGATAATGTCAGTGATTTTAATAATTTTTATAATAATTTAATAATCAGACAAAAAATTAAGTGTCTTCCTTATATTTTTTCCAGACAGAGGCCAGATCTGTCTGGGATGAAAATGACGTACGCTATGTGTACTGGAAGGTTTGTCCAAAAAGTAGCTAGACTGTTGCTCTTATGAAAGTTGCAAAATGGGTCTGAAAATTTAAATCTAGTGACAAAATTGCTAAGTTGGCAACACTGGTTATCAGAACATTATTTTCCTCCTATGTAATTAATTCATATGAAACAACAGGGTTGTGTTCTTCTGGAAGGTTCTGCAACAGCCAATAAACTGCCATTGTGATGAATGTGAACGCTAACAGATCATATTACAGCTAGTCAGAACGTGGCACTAGCAACGTGTTGTACAATTAATTAAGTTTGGACAGAAGTAAATAAACACAATGGGTTTCTTACTGTCTTCATCAAAAGGAACAGGTCGGCAGTAGATGACCAGGTCCGACAGCTCTAGGGCAATCTTCTTTCTTCTTTCCATCATTTTTCCTTCTTCAAGCTGATGGACAAGAATCCATCATTAGTCTTCGAACATTTTCATTCAACATTAAATAATTACATTTTACATCTACTTTCTACATCTAGCTGTATTGTTAAAAATACAGCATTTCTAAATGCTGAAAAATTAATGCTAAATAACGTGTTTCATGCAGAAATATGTTACAAGTGGCTTTTAAGTGATGGTGATCATTTGAACTTATTATTATTGGGCTTGGAGAGGAAATGATTGGCTGACTTTCAGCTGACCTTGGCCTCAGAGGTCATGGTGACCTCTCGGATCTTCACTACCCAGTCCTTCAGTTCATCCTGTGAGTTGGCTGCAATGTCCAGCACTGGGCCTGTCCGGGGAGAAGCTACCGGAACTAGAGAAAACACAAATGGTCTGCTGCCCTTCCCTTCAGGTCTGACAGCTACAGGACAGAGAGCAAAATATTATTATAAACAGTTTCATTTACAAGGTGCTTTACTTTCAAATAATACATTTTATGAGCTGGGTTTTCCACTTCCTATAGAGCAGTTCCATGAGTTGTTTGATAATTATAAATATAATTTAATAAACATTAAACAAACGTCAAAATTTGTTAATTTTAGTTTGAATTTGGTGTGTTTTATAGCTGCAATGCATTTTTTAAATCTAAAAAAGTAGATCTGTTACTTGTCAGTTATTGATCAAGTAAATAACAGATCAGTGTTTAAAACTGTCTTCTTACCTTACCCTGATTTGCAATGGAAAGTTTATAGTAATGATTCATAATTTGAGCTGTCTATTCTAATATTGGGATAAAATGTTAGTTTAACTTTGTTCATCTTTGCATGGATACATCATATTTGCATACAGCAATAAAATCAGGCTACCAATTCCTGTGTGTGGTTACTGAGATAGTGGAACATTTGTGACTTGGTTTTAAAGCAGTTGCTTAGAATTTAAACTTGTCATCTAGATATTAACTTCCAAACAACAATCATTACTGATATCTGAACATATTCACCTGTTGTCAAAACCAAGAAAGGGGTCTTTAAAAGGGGGTGTGAGTGTGTATTAAGGAAGATGTAAAGGTAGGAACATACACGTACCGATCTGACAGGAAGACACGTCCACACTTCCTCTCAAGAGATCTCCCAGAGGACTGTTTTCTGTGGCCTGCAGAGTATGCGTGTGCGAGAGAGAGGGAAAAATAAGCAACACTGACAGAGCATACTAACAGCAAACAATGCACACACACACACACACACACACACGCAGATGAGGGTGTAAAAGTGTGGTGGGAAACTGACTGATCTATCCGGTTCCACAGCTGTTGGGCTGATCTCCTCCACATAGTTTGCAGGAAACCACAGTTGCTTCTTACCACCACAGTCTCCTTTCCACCTGCGTGAAGAACATACTTTTTTTGGGGGGTGAACTATCCCTTTAACAAAGTTACTAAATTTTTATTTAACTTGAGCAGAAGTGGCAACCTTATATTACATTCACAAGCAGCCCAGAAGCTTTCAAGGATTATGACACACATGGTAAATTCAATATTTTAAAGGTCATCTGAACAAACATCTTGCCTTCAGACTTCAGCATAATGATAAAAGTCCAGCTAACATGGTGAGAGTGCTTAAACTGACTTCGTGAGAGAGTACTTGTATTTATTTATTTTTTTCTACTTTTAAAAATTTATAATTTACTTGATTTACTTTACTCCCCCAAAAAAATTATTAAAAATAAGAGTTTATACTAGATGAATTAGATGGAGATGTCTCTTTTGTAAGAACATAATCTAGAACTGTAATGCTCACCAGCCTCCTTCTTGTTTGTCCACATTCTGAATGATGGCATTCTTACTGAAGGAGAGCTCGTCGTCTCGCTGGGCTTTGTACTCATACATGGCCCGTACTGTGCACTGCTTACACAGAAACACAGACACAGAAATAATACTAATGTGTCACTAAAATGAACAATAAGTATGGCTCCATGTATATAAAGACTAGAGATACCTTAAACGTGGGCATTTGATTGGCTTCCACATAGAATCCAGGGTTACGCCCCTCATACAGAGATCCATAGTCAGGCTCCTGCACACACAGAGAACTAATCTTCATCAACCTCTCAGTATTTCAAAGAATAAAGAATTAAGTTGAGGTACATCTGCCAGGGTATGACCTGATCATTAGACTAACAACTTAACCTAGCCAAGACCGAACTTCTTGTCTTTCCAGGTTCCTTCTGCCTTACACAGCTTCACAGTCCTGCTTGGTTCCAACTTTATCACCAACAAGGACAGCCAGAAACCTTGGTGTAATCTTTGATGACCAGCTAACATTCTCCAATCACATTACCAAAACACGCTCAACTGCAGAAGTGGGCAGTTGTGGTCTACTGGTTAAGGAGTCGGGCTTGTAATCAGTAGCAACTGAAGTGCCCTTGAGCAAGGCACCTAACCCCCGATTGCTCCCCAAGCACTGCAGCGATAGCTGCCCACTGCTCCGGGTGTGTGTGTCACGACTTGCAGTGTGTGGGATGGGTTAAATGCAGAGGTCACATTTCGGTTACGGGTTATATAACCGAATATATGGGTTATATAATATTAGAAAAATCAGACCTTATCTCATCGAACATTCAATACAGCTCCTTGCCCAGGCCCTTGCCATTTCTAGGCTGGACTACTGCAATGCTTTGTTGGCTGGCCTTCCAGCACAGGCACTCAAACCTTTACAATCGATTCAGAACGCAGCAGTTCGCCTAGTCTTTAAAGAGCCACAAAGAGCCCATGTCACAACACTCCTCATTTCCCTTCATTGTTTAATATCCCTCACTGGTGGAATGTTCTTTTAAACTCTGTTCAGTCTGCCGCATCCCTTACTGCATTCAAGAAACTGCTATAAACATGTCTCTTACATGAATAACTGACACATGCATAACCATTATTTAAAAAAAACAAAACACTAACCCTTTCTCCTCTCTCCCAACAGGCATCACATTAAGCATTGAAATATTGTACTTCTGGGAAAATTGTATCTACGTACGGCTGATGTTTATTGTCGTTTCTGATTTATCGCTTCTTTGTTCTCGTCACATTGTAAGTTGGTTTGGATAAAAGCTTCTGCTAAATGCCTAAATGTAAATGTAAGTCTTTGTCATGGCAAAATACTCACAAAAACCAAGAATGGAAACTAACATGGTTGTCCTCAAAGTCCAACAACAGACCAGTAGAACAAACGACTGGAACAAGAACCACTTACACAGAAAGGGAGCATCTCACTGACATTTAGTGGGTAAATATGAAATCAATGGTTTTACAATCAGTGTGCAACAAAACAGCAGCTTAATCAAATATTTCCAGGAAAAGATATAAGGTAACACCCAATGAAAAGGTGTGTTGCCTTTGTTATTTGTTACTTTTTATATTTGAAGGGGACAAACCTGTTTTTTGACCATTAAAGAGATCGTTTAGGAGGATCACCAAAATTGAAATTCCAACATTTAATCCCCCTCATGCCAATCCAAACCTATATGACTTCAGGCTTCTGGTGAACACAAAAGATATTTTGAAGTATGTTGGTAACCACAGGACGATGGCACCCACTAACTTCCATTGTATAGGCACAAAGTGGCCGAAAAAATTTCTCTGAATATCTTTGTGTTTCACTATAGGTTTGGAATGACGTAAGTAAATGATGAAAGAATTTTACTGTAATATAAAAGTACAGTAGTTTTTTTTTCCAAGAACCTACTGTACTTTAGCAGCCATGACTTTGTTTCCTGATCCTGACATTTTTGTGTACAATAGACAAACACTATCACACTGTGACAATCACAGTGGAGACTAACCACTGCTGTTAATTCTGATGAACCAATTATAAGAGAAAGTCTACAAAACTGGTCACCAGTCAAAAATAAAACCTTCTACACTGAGCAAGTCAGAATTAATTCAGACTAACGTGTCCATATGTACTAGATAATGTAGAACTCTATATTCACCTGTCGATAAACCACTGTTTTAAACTTGGAATGTTTGTGACGGGTGTAAAAAAGACATCTGATTAAATAACTTAGAAAAGCCAATTAACAAGCTACACTGTTTAGACTTCACAAAACATATTTGGCATGTTTGATAAAAAAAATTAATGTCACTATGTAGTTATTAGGATTTAGATTAATCTAATCTAATGAGTTTGCTAAATGTTTAGATGCATATAGAAAAAGTGAAGAAATGTATGTAAGGCACAATCATCATAAGAAGTGTGAGGGGTCTTCCTTGAACACAATCTAAGTCATCTTGGTTCTGGAAGTAAATGACATCAACACATGACTCAAATATACAACACAAACTTAATATTAAGGTAATTAGTTAAATTAAAATGCAGGTTACTAGAATAACAATTAGCAATCAGCTTGGAATCATCAAATCATTTATATTTGGTTGCAATAATGTGGCAAAATTTCTGTGCTTTGTTACGTTAGTGTGGCTTCACTCACAGCAGTGCCAATTTTCTCCAGTGTTTCCTCATTGATGGGGTAACGCAGTTTCATCTTGCGGTACAATGGATGTTTCTCATAATAACTGATTAAATCCACTAAACTGTCAAACTCTGAGGTGCCCAGAACAACTGTTTGCCCCTCCTGCTGCACGCGACAGTGTTTAATCTTTCCCTCCGCCCTGGCGGAGAGAAAACAGACAACAGCAGTTAGAAAACCAGAGAAACGTGCACAAAACAAACACACAGGAGGCTGGACGTTACCGAAAAGAAATGGCAAAGGAGTTGAATTCTGTTCTCTTCCGAACAAGGAAAGCTCCATCACGTGGGACCCTCATCAACATGTTCTCAGCCTGACTGCGGGACAGACACGCGTGGTACCACCTGCTCCCAAAAACAACACAATCGCACATGCTGAAATGACAAACAGACATGCTGGAGGCAGAAAATGGTAAGAAAACTCCCACTGCAGAGCCTCACAGGAGACCCAGAGAGTTGACAAAGTGTGTTTTTATCCCAGCCATTAATAAAACCCATCTACTTTATGCTTTCATGTTCTTTTGCAGAAAAAAATATACCACTATCTGTCATCTAATTTTTTAAGATACATAACACACAGGTTGATTTCTAAGGATCAAGGATTAGGATACTTATGCATCGTCACATATATACTGTATCTCTACCCATGTAGTTTTTAATTAGTCAAACAGTTAACTATTTATCAAAGAATTTAACAATTATATTTATCATAGATATTTGTCTCATTAAATATACAAAATGACATTGTAATTTTGCAGGTAGGAACTGTAGATTTTGGTGCAATATATTTATTATATTTATGTGGGCCTCACTCTTTGCTCTCGTGAGCATTGGTTTGTGGGACAGGCTCTGTCAGCTTCATCTCAAACTCGTTACAGCGCAGAGGAACCTGCTGGTAATGAGTGATCAGAGCAAACAGCGTATCGAACACCAGATTATCTGTCAGGTAGAATTTTGGGCTTCCAGCTTCCTGTCGTGAGTGAATCCTGCAGTGCTGAACACGCCCAGAGCGCCTGAGCAGAGCAAACAGAAAGAGAAAGTAGTCATTTACCTCACCTAATAATAATACAGCCTCTGCCTCTAACTATCAAAAAGTTACATTGAATTGATGTGGTTAAATTGTATAAAGTATTTTTATCACTTAGCATGTAAGAATTTCCCAGTTAAAGTGTTAAAAAAGAAATATACTTGCTATTCACAATTCAATCCTATACATTAGCATTACAAACTGTAAAAATTAATGTACATCTTAGGGTTTTTGCTTTGGACAAAAGTATCTGCTAAATAAATAAATGTAAATGTTATGAAAGAATTTCCAATAATACTACGTATTCTATGTATTTTACAAAGTTTATGTTGTCTATCATTTCTTTTTTTCTTCATTTATATACAGTTTTTCCTTCCATCTCAATTGTTTGTTCTAAAATGTTTTTTTTGTAAAGCTGTTTGCAGCAATGCAGAAATTGTGAACAGCACTGCAAAAATGAATTGGATTTTAGCTGAATGAATAATAAAAGAAATCACTATGCAGGACAGGGTAAAGAGAGATGTCATTACCAGAAAGAGAGTGTGTAGTCACCCACAAAAGTCTCGCTCTCCCGCACCAGAAAGGATCCATCAGGAGCTCCGGTCTCTAAGCAGTATTCAGAGAGCAGACGCTCCGCTATCTGTCGCCCATCACGCCCTGCCCCCAGCTTCCCGTGAAACCACTTCTCTGTCACATGCTGGTCCATCCCATTACAGATCTACATGAGAGAGACAAACACTGTGCTTTTCTGTTCCATTCACTATGAACTCCATAATGTGAAGTCAATATATACTTTAGACGAAGCAGTTAGGAGGACTACAGTATAACTCATAAGTAAATAAAACAAAATAGTGCTCCAAGAAGTTATTGCAGCATTTGAAGTATAAACTAAAATTAAGTGTATGCGGTTTTGTTGCACATCAAAGTATACAAACATTTCAGCTAGTGCTGAAGAAAGCTCGAGAAATAGGTGGAAAACTGGAAGCGTAAACGAAAGCGACCAAAAGCTGAGGAAACTGTTAACAAAAAAAGTTTACAATATCTATTATATGGAAGTGGCATGTAAGTGTAAGGGCTGGCCTGTGGCCAGGAGGAATAGGCAAATCAACATCATTCTACTGTGATTAGTTTTTTTGCTGATTATATATCACCCAGCCCTACGTTGGCTAATATCCAGTATAATGAGAGACAAATCTAATTTGTCACCATTAAACTGTATCGTGTATATATACACACATGACATCAGTCGTTGGTCTTCAATGCATTCGCTCACCTCTTTATGCTCCTCTTCATCTTCATTTCCTTGATTACTGGATGTCTCTTCAGAATAATAGATCTTATTGCTGGTCAGGACAAAGAAGTGAGGATACCACTCCTGTGAACACAAGAGGTATATTATATATCACATCAACACAGCTCAGGCAGGAGGTTTGTGTCAATGAAGGTCCTCACATGGTTAATGGGGTCCTCCAGGTAGAGGATGCCATTCTTGATGGAGTTGCTGATGTCATTCTCAGAGTAGGGCGTTGAAGATGAGACCTCCTCATATGCACTTCCCTCAGCTAACTTCTTGTGCTGAACACACAAATCCACAAGTGAATAGATCAATTCATAAAATTTATCCATAAGCCCTATTTCCTGGCAATCAACCAATGGGGTCTCACCTTGATAAGGATCTTTCTCTTGAGCTGATTGGGTGAGGGGAGACCATCCGCTGAAATGTCGACTGCTTTGGTCAAGAGCATCTCGCCAAACACTTTCTTGAAAAAGGTGGCCATGTTTCTCTGCTGGACAATACTGCAATGGTCTTCAATGGAGAGGATGATGGGATAGCTGTAAACAGAGACCTTTGATGTCATATTTTTTTATAAAGCGCACACACGACAAGACTGTGCAGAGGTGACTGTTATCATTGGCTGAGCAGAAGGAGATGGTTAACACTCACTCAGAGGTGACGAAGGCATGTTCTTTGATGGTGTTCAGCACATCACTGAACTTGATTTTGGTGGTGAGGGTGTGACCATGATAGATGACTGGCATTCCATCAGGACCATCCCAGCAGTCCACTGCAAAAAAACACAAACACACAACAATCAACTCACAATACAGTCCACATGACTTTACAGCTGCAGGATCTTATTTGAAAACTAAACTGCTGACTGTTTTATTAGGACTTAAACTGTAGTCTTAGATTATACAGTTTTCATTGTAAAACAATCTTACAGATTCAGTTTAAAAGGTCGGATTGTATAGTTTGAGCTAATTAGAGATTAAACAAGAGACTGTATAGTTCTTCAAAAATACAGTTATTTTAAACAAAGCTGTACTGTATTACGTTAACACTGTAAAACTAGTATGACAAAAAAAATACTTATGTTTAGACTTTGTCCAGTAATTTTTGTTACTTCTCCCAGTCACTACTAGTTAGCTCAGTAGGGAGTAATTTACAATGAAAAAGTAATTTGTAATTTTAAAACTAGTATTATCATTAAAATATTGATAATTATTCTTCCATTTCTGTCAGTCACCTGACGTTGTGTCAATGTTTGTTCTTGGGAGCCCAATCACCTCCAATCTTTTATATTAAGGGCCAATGAAAATTGGCAAGTGGAATTTGGAATCCTCAGCTAAATTTCCCCTGTGACTTCAGCAGGACAGTCACAGAGTGGCGCTTGATGATTGGTATCTGGGGTACCCCCGGTGCCTTTCTTCCCTAAGGTGCACAACAAGCTCACAAAGTCGTGACCCACTTTGCAGGTTTGTCCACTATTACATCCCTGGTATCAAGGGTGTACACAGTCACAGAACAGGCCGCTTCCGCTCTCCACGATTTGGCAATCTTGCACGTCGCTCACGCCACGGTTTTGAAGGACCAGCATTGAAGGACCAGCATTGAAGGACCAGCATTGAAGGACCAGCATTGAAGGACCAGCATTGAAGGACCAGCATTGAAGGACCAGCATTGAAGGACCAGCATTGAAGGACCAGCATTGAAGGACCAGCACTCACCAATTTTCATTGGTCTTTTATATAAAAGATCAGAGGTGATTGGGCTCCCAAAGAATGAACCCCTAGTGTCGTCTTCGACAGAACGGCTCGTTTCCTTCCCTCTTACGTATGTAACAACTGAAACGTTTTCCCTCATTAAAACGATTCATTATCTTTTACTTATATTATTATCTATAATTAAAATATTCATTTCCATAAAGAAGCTTTAACACACACTTTACTAGACAAGCTCTATAGAAATAAAATTTAATTAAAAATTTAATTTAAAAACTACAAACTTTGTAAATCCATATAAGAACTTCATTCTATGTAAAAATAACACAATTTTAGAAGGCATTTGTATATAAACCAACTTGCATCTTTTATAGAGCTAAGGTTTATGTAATGTTTAACAGACTCACATTCAATGCATCGGCAGCCCATCCTCAAACAGCGGGCATACGCCTCCAGAGACGACTCACTGGAAAACTGGTCTCCAGTCAGATAACTAAAAATACATACACATCAGGGCCTGTCTGCAATACCATACACCTTACAACACACACCTAACATTCAACCCATTCACACTTCCATATGCATTGTGTTGTAATCTTTATTTTAGATGAAGTCACATGTCCGACTGATTATTCTTTACAAATCTTTTTGAAAACTTTCCAGTTTGGACCTAAGTGCTGCACAATCTAGTTATAACAGTTCAAAAAAATCAAATGTGAGAAGTAAATATGAAATTGTGATGCTAAGCGTTATTGTTTAAAATCAATGAGGCTGTGAAACACAAACACTCCACAGCAAAACTTGGAGTGCTACTCAACTACTCTTTCTAGTGAACTTATCTCGTCCAATATTAGAAATCATATATGAAACATCCACAATTCTGTTCTTTACACATTTCTAGACTGCCCATTCCTGTTTCCTGTGATGCACAGTGCATACATTTTACACTTCAGCTTTAAATTTAGGTTTGTTCATCATAATATAGTGCTTGTAGTAATATAGTTAGCACTATAAAGTCATATAGACTACTTTTCAGTTTTTGTAATTTTGTGGCTTGACAAAACCAGTCCCCTTTTACTTTTATTTTATGAAAAAGATATCCTTCAAAAACTAATGTTTTTGTGTTAGGGGTTTGAAACAACAATACGGTAAATGACAGAATATAAATTTTTGGGTGACCTGTTCACCCAAGGCAGTTATAAACTAGGTTTCATGCCAACAGCCTGAAGATTTTTTGGCAGAATCTGCCCTACTCACGTGTTGTGTGAAGAGGATATCCAGTAGTGAGACAGTGGGTTGTTCATGTCCTCTGGTCGTACTTGATCAAGCTGCGAGTCCCAGATACTGTTCTCTTTAGAGAACAGATACGTCAGGAACTGAAAACCAGACAGATTGGAACATTGCATTAAAAACAATATGAACAATGCAATATAAACAATGAAACTGAAGACATATAGCACAAGTTTGTACAATAAATGGCACTGTCCACAAACAGGGTTACATAACAGGATTAAAAATGAAGTTCATGATCTTGTTAATGTTATCAGTTGTTTGTGCTGAGGAGGATAAACAATATGTTGCATGGTGCTAAGATACTGAGTCCAACTGTGCAGTTGCTGGTATCGGTATCAGTGAGTACCAGAAAGAAAATATTGTGGTCTTTAAAAAAAAATAGTATCTGTGCTGACAGTACTGTCTCAAAAGTAAGTACATAAAAATATAAAATTAAGAAACGTAAATGTAACCTCATCTTGATAAAAGTACGGCTGCTCAATCTCTCTTAGAGGATCCTTTAGATAGTGGAACATAAACTCCTGCACCTTGTTATTGTCTGTAGCCCAGAGCTCCTGAACAAACATATAAACACACACAAGCACAAACATACACATTTATTTAAAAAATATATGTTTTGTATGCATTTTGTATATAACTGTGTATGTGTCAACTGAAATCCTAAATCTTAAACTTGGCAATATGTTATGCATGTCAGAAGAAATTTTTGTTTTCATTAAATAGTTTCTTTCAAGAGGTTAATATAACACAGTGCACTGAACATCACTGATTTGTTTACAATTTTCAAAGCATTTAATGTGATGCTTCCACAAGTCACTTTTTCACAAGACAATTTTAACAATAAATTCACAAGACAATTTCAACAAAAAATTTTTTAACACAATGGCCCATCTTTAGCGTTAACTCCTGGATAGTACAGATGATGACAAATAATACCTTAAGATTACTTAAGCAGCATTGTAGGTATATAAACCAGTTTTACATACAATGGTGGCTGGTTTTCCAGCATCCAAAACACACATGAAGACTAACAGCTGAGCTCACCTTCTGATATTCAGTCAGAAAGTTCTGGAAGTCCTCCAGTGAGATCCTCTGCTCGGTTCTCTCGATAAACCTGCAAAACATTCAATACACATACATCTAACATTGACAACAACATCATCTGCTTGTAAAATAATATGTGTATCTTCATAATTACATCAAAATGGAATATCATGATTCATGATATTGTTGTGCACTAATTTTATTCATCAGTGGACATTATAAACTAAGTAATAAAAGTTTGTTTCTTTTAATTTTTAAACAAAATGTAAAATTTTATTTGTCTCCTATATGCTTCTGCTGAGTTCTGCAAGGTTACATGATGGGCAAAATAACACTAAGATCCAATCAGATTCATATGAATAAAATCACCACCTAAAATTATTTATTTTATACTTTTTACCACTCAACACAACACCATATCACATTTTAAATTAATATCCTTGAACAAGAGAGAAAATAGAGTGAGAGAGTGAGTGAGTGAGTGAGTGAGTGAGTGAAACAAAGAGACAGAAAGAGTACCTCTGCAGCAGTGGAATCTCCATCTGTACAAAAATAAATAAATAAAAATATAGAAAGTCACATTGATTAACATTTAATACATGATCTTGTACTTCAAAGAAACATCCAGACTGATGATTATACCTCTAAACTCCACCAATACAGGACCATCAAAGGTCCATCACATCAGATCATTTTCATATACAGTCAGCTTGAAGTAAATCATTAAATGAAAGTGTTTGCGTATGTGTTTGTGTATGGGGTCATCTGGACTGGGGGTATGTGCTTTTAACAGAGTAATACAGCAGCTTTTGATAGGATGAATATTGACATGAGGGTCATTTGAGACTAGGAGCACATGGGGACAGATGATAAGGAAGGGTTTGAATCTCACCCCACTCCACTAACACATAAAGAGTATAAATAAATGCATTACTTACTGATTTCTGCGCGTCAAGCATCAGGCCGCGGTACAACTGGGCAAACTGACTGTATGATACATCTCCATTCCTCAGCTCTCCATCCTAACAATTAATGTAAAAAAGTCAAAATCCAACAGCATTTTGATAAATCAAAATCTCCCTTCAGATGTATTCCAAGAACAGATTAACCACCAAAAAACAGAGCAAAAAGGTAGAGCATTATGCTAGCAGCGGAGAGTTCATGGGTTCACTTCCCAGGGAACACACATACCCATAAAAATAGCTGCAAGCAGTGATTACAGGCCCAAGCACTTCTCTCAAAACGATGCACGGTGGACACTTTTAACTCTGTAAATAACAGTGGATAATATGGCGCTACAACTGTGACTTACAATAGCCACATCATTGTGATCAGCCCAAAACACCAAACATATTTCCCAAGTTTGATGTAAATCACTCAAAGCATGGTAAAGATATTAGACATTTCATGTTCCCTTTATTGCCATAAATTAATTGCTTTGCCATGGCAACACCATTTAAGATATCAACAATCAGTTCATAATTTAGCATCTTTAATATATCTTATTTCTGGCCAAATCTGAAATGACTTGGGCAAATTTAAACTCTGTTTTAAGTGACACACTTCCTGTTGCCAGTTGTTGGCACTATGACTGTGACCCACAATAGTCATGTCAATGTCTTCAGCTCACTACACCAAACAAATTTACCAAGTTTAATGTAAACCACTCAATGCGTGCCCTAGATTTTAGAGACTTCCCGTTTTCCACTTTTCACCATAATTTTGTCGCCTCGCCATAGCAACGCCATTCGAGATATCAAATATACCTTGACAATTTTGCATCTTTAATGTCTTGGCATGATGTTCAAGTTTGGTGACAATCACAGAAAATTCCTAGGAGGACTGTTTAAAAGATCACAGCATGCACTTTTTAGAAAATCCAAAATGGCCTCCAAAATTCCTGTTGGGGGAGGCTAATGGGTGTCGGTGGGTGTTTCTCAAGTGTTATTTGTGTATCCTCATTTCCTTTCCTTGCCAAAAAAACACTGTGTAGGATACACAAATTTCCTCGCTCATGCCTCCTCAGTAAACGTCCTCACTCTTTGTTCCTTACCTCCTTAAGGTGCAATTAGACAACTGAGATGGCTGACTTAGATTGATTTCTGGGTCATGGGCTGGAGCAGGAACAAGGAAATGAGGATGCGTCAATTTGAGTATTGAGAAGCACCCAATGTGAAAGTTGTTCAGAGAGTAGTGTCGTCTAGGACAAATTTGGTATTGCAGGAGAGAGCATGAACCAAAGAATCTACAAAAGGAGGTGTGTGTCAATATGTTATTTCAGTCATGTGTTATAAGCATTTTCATAAATTTAGTTGTATCTTTTGACCAATGGCCCAAGCTCTAAAGGTCACCTTAGACTATAGTGATGATAAACAATACAAAGTTTTGTAAAGGTATGCAATTGCTTTTGTTGAATACAGAATTTTCATAGACATGGTATACGAAAACAGTGAGGGGTATTAACAAACTTTTTGTCAGGGGTGGTCTCTGACGCTACATACCAAATTTTGTAAAAATCGGCAAAACACAGTAGGAGTTTAAAAAAGTAGTTTTTCCCAAGGAATTAAACAAGTCAGATGTTACGAGCATATCATGACTGAAATTTTGAACTGTTTGTGGCACAAGATAGTTTGAGTTAGAGACTCAAGATTTGGTCAAGTAACATATTAGAGTGCCTTCTTTCTGTGTGCCAAATTTCATAACTTTTCTATGTAGTGTTCTTTGGGCTGCCATAGACTCAAGAGTGGAAGAAGAACACAGATACAATGGGGGCTTGACCGCTAATAAGAACATTAAAGGATACAATAAAACAATACAAAATGAAAAACAATAATAATAATTATCCAAAGGAAACAATAGGGCCCTTTGCACTTTCAGTGCTTTGGTCCTATTTCTGTGTAATGTATCACTATGTAGCATTAACACAAACTAAACATATTAACATATGACCTGTTCAATTTTACACATGTAAAAGAAAATATCTAAATTCAAAATAAACAATTCTACAGAAATACAATAAAAAAGAGTTTATGCAGAAGTGGGTGTTACCGGAAGTTTCTCCCGCAGAAACCTCATGTTAGGAACTCTGTAGTTGACTTGACCCAACATACTTTTCAGATCCTTACAGGAAATTCTGCAATAGAAAACAGGTTATGGAATGTGATTATAAAACAATTTAATGCAATGACGTGAGTGGTCACATTGTCAGGAAGTTCAGCATTGTTACAGGACAATACAAGCACAAATGTTAATTTCAACACATCAGCGTTTTCACTACAAATTTAATCCCTTTATACTTTAAAAATCACAAATAAACAAAATATATTTATGACACGGGTTTCCCCAGATTCAGATTTTTTTAAATTTTAAATTTACTTTTTTACTTTTTAAAATTCACTTTTTATGTTTTATGTGAACAAATGCATATGTTTGTTATAACACATATTGAACCCATGTTATATGCTTATGGTTTGTTGTTTGACAACAAACATACACAAACATGGACCTGCGTGCTTGTATTGAAAATGAGGTAATAAGGCAACTTTCCACTATAAGATCATTCACTTTTACTACATGTAGCATCAGTTTGATTTGATTTAGCCACTATGTCAACTATTTTTTCATGCATGCACAAGCTTGGTGAGTCTCTCCTCCTCTCCTGTGTGTCTCTGTACACAAACACACACACACACGCTGTTTCCTGTTGCAGGATGTGCCGTCTCTGAGCTCTATTTACCCAACAGAAGTGTGTGTGTGTTTGGGCTGATAAAACCCAGTACCTCTGAGTCAACCATTTTCCTCCATTAAGTACATACCATTATGACACAAAAACATCAGCGTGGCGAGAAAACATCAAAATCTTGATGCGGAACATCAGAGTAATGTGCCCCTCGCAGCCCTTCATACATGTGTGTTTGTGTTCACACTTAACATGATCACACACCTTTAATTAGATTACAAAGTATCAACTTTGCAACTTAAAACAGAATACCTGTCTTCCCTGTTGCGATCCACAGCATAAAACTGTTTTCTTAGCCACCTGTGTCCAATGACAGAAGAAAAATTACTGCTTATTTAATTGTTGACCAACAATAAGTTTGATACAAATTTTATTGTCAACACTTGATCACAGATGAAAACTTCACTTAAAACGTGCACCCAGAGCACACTTGCACTGAAGGGTCAAAGGTCACCTCTCTATGTGCAGGGGCGTGGGGGAGCGTAAGGTATCCGACACCAGCCAGGTCAAACCCTTCACCCACATGACCACCTCCTCATCTGCAGTTGCTGCCAAACAAGGACAAGATACAAACACACCATGTGAAATTGTGTGTGCACCAAAATATTTTTTTGTATGCCATAAGAGTGCTGTATTATATACATTCATGCGAATACTGTATCCCACATTACATGCAGTACATACACTGAAGATTTGTGTTGAAGTGTGTGTGATCATGCATGAGGTACCTGCCAGACTGAGAGCTTTGAGACGAAATTCTGTCCCATATAGAATAACGAAGCAGTGGCCCTGATCTGGCCGGGCAGCCGCGTCCTCTACATATCGTTCAAAGTCACGTGACTTCTGCCCCGTCCGAATTTCCTTAATCTCACGAATATCAACTGAGGAGCAAAGAAGACGCAGATGGTAACATTAGGGTAATCTGTGTGTGTGTATTCAAGTGTCCTACAGAACACATATCTCAAACCAGTCAGATTTTCCTAAAAAGGGTTTAATTCTTAAAAGCACAATCCTCACAAGCTTGGGAAACTATATCATTGCGCATGGCATAGTGGGTAGTGGACGCCATGTTGTAGGACACGCTCATCAGAATATTAGTACACAGCAACAATAAACAGAGAAAAATGGTAAACGGTGATTAACTGCAAGACTCTATATAGAGAAAAGTTCAACAGGGAAGCAAAGAAGCAGTAATTAGAGGTACATCCACAAAGGTAATTAATTACTTTTCTCATTTATTATGGTAACATGTGGTATACCCAAAAGGTGTGGTTCTTGAGGAAAAAATAAAAAATAAAACAATAAAGGAAATCAATGAGCTTGATCCATACGAGCACAAAATGTTAACTTATAACCTTGTTATGTGTGTTCTTAAATTAATACTTGAATGTTTCGTCTCACATCTGTTGTACTGAGTGTTGCAGTAGAACTTGATAGGTTTTCATTTTTACTTCCAATTCATTTTAATTACTATCACAAAGTTCACATCACAGCCGCGTCCTAAAGTCAACATGCATTGCATTGCATTCCCATTTTCTAGAAGCAGAAACGTGGTAAGATCCTAATGTTGAAAAAAAACTACTTACAAAAGGGGACTTGAAGTACTTGAAAGAATACCATGCATGCATGTTTGTTTGGGTTTTTTTTCACTGTTCGCAGTGTGCACTTTTTTAGGAGACAGGAATATAAGCAGAACGCTTTTCTCATGAACTTTAATCATCATGTAGAAAGATTTAACCTGACTGTACCAAGATTTACCACAAACAACCGAAAGACCTGCTCTAGCTATTGATATGTCATGTATTTGTCAATAGCAATGCGTCATGTCTTTTATTTTGAAGTCCTGTTTTGAAGACCTTGTCCCTGATCTAATTGTGTCCAGGTGTTCTTTCTTTTTCTTGACTAGTCTAAATATATATATACACCTGTGTTTGCCATTGCATTATTGTATGTGTTTAGTTTCATGTTTAGTGTCATTGTTTAAGCTACAGATTGTGTTCATGTTTGGTTTAGTTACATTAACGTTAAAACTGCATTTAGATCCAGTCTCTGTTTCAGGCCGTGAATGAAACGTTACAATCTGCAGCTCTCCATTTATCAGTTTCATGGGTCATGGTGAGAATGGTGAGACAATGAGATGTGACATTAGATTGTTAACATTTAATTATTGACATTAAATATGGGTCCTGAATAATTAGTGACCAATAAATTCATCAATTTACTTCATCAGAATGACATCATTTCAACTTAAGTTTACATTGCATCAATAATCTAGCACAAGCCATAAACTAAAATCAGACGCTTAATCCAAGATTTGACCAATTTTCTTTTTGTGTGGAAACTTTGTCATTATGTAATAAGTGATACAACCCTGATTCATATTAAAGTCTGTAGAAAAAGTAATTATACCCTATTGTTTCTTTTTTTACAACATAAAGCTTGCAGATGATTATTTGGCCTGTCTTTTGTGAACATTCACTAAAATGTTCCTTTTAGATGTTTGTTTTTCAAAAACATTAATGCATTAATCTAGCAGTGTTATTTTTCTGTCATAGTTTTGTCAACATTCACTTTCAAAACAATGTTTTAATTAAGTTTTATTTTTTTAATCGTCAAGACACTTATGCCCCACCTGAGTACACACACCTATTCCTAATCAGGGTATCGTTGAACTTTATGACCAATTTATAAACTCAAGAATATTACTCAGGGTTTCAACATTTTAAAAACTGAATCTGGCTTCTCCAGTACCTTCTCTATTATGAGTTTCTGGAGTTTTGGTGTTCGAATTTGGTCCCATTTTTGCCAAATAAACATTTGTTATGTTCTCCATGTTCTATTATGAATAACATATTGGCTCATGCAATTTGACAATCTTTAGTTTTAATTTTATTCAAATTTTTAAAAATGTCCCAACATTTCCAGAACTCGGGTTGTAAAAATACTGCTTCAAATCTCAAAGTCTTTGTATTTTGTATGCCTAATAATTTAAACATGCAAAACTGTGCCAACTTTCACGTGTGGTATGATATTTCATGCTAACTGGTGTATGGTATGTCACACACCTGTACAGAAACACTACTGCGTTCTTTTTGGATGTAAAGCTGACTAAGGACTCTGACACAAACATAAATGGTGATTTTCTAGTTTTCCAGAACATATTCTGGTCTTGATACTTATTCCTTATGCAAAGGTGTGTATGTATTTGCCTCATCTGTTTCTTTTTATACAAGGCCCAATAATCCAAACACAACAGTCCTAAGGAGGAAGTGGCTGTAACTAGGACAAACACACACAGATAGAACTGCTTGACAATGCCAAACAGGGCAGCAGGAAACACAAGACTGCATGGCACAACAAGAGTCTTCCTGACTTACAAACACACAGAAAACACCTTAAGAAAGTTCAACCATGAGATTTAAGGACATCAGAAATATCTGTTAAAAATATCACAACAAACCCAGAGTCTGTGACAAATCTCTGAACTTGGGTGATTTAGGAGTACAATTTAGGGGATTAAGGGTAAGCTTTGGTTCCATATGCTTTTCAACCAAATGAAAACCGAGTATATCCGACACACTTGCTTACAGAAGTCTTGCAGATAAAGAGCAAGATATTGATAGTCAAAACCATGGAACCTTTTTATTAAGATCAATGGAACATATAGACCAAATCTGACCAGTCTAATTTGACATTTAAACTTATGAAAATATGTAACTGTGCAGTCACCTCTACACTGCATACTAGTGATTTAGACACTTATATTTCAAAATATTCCTGTAGCTCAACTGGTAGGGCATTGCGTTAGCAGCGCAAAGGTAGTGGGTTTGATGCCAGGGAACACAAGTACTGATAAAAATGTATACCTTGAATTCACTGTAAGTCGCTTTGGATAAAAGCGTCTGCCAAATGAGTAAATGTAAATGTAAAATGTTACATATGCTTTTAACTGACTTAACAGCATTCCAGAACATCACTTCTTTTTGAAATACAAATACAAGAGCACATTGTCTTTGAAAACATCTCGGCAAAACATTAAAGCTAAAAAAGTGTTTAAAGTGTGTACACCACATTTTCAGGACACTTATGAGAACAACACAAATATTAAATGGTAAAGCTGAGGGTTATTCATGCAAAACTCAAAATTCATGCTGTTAATTTGTGGTACACTTGCGGAAAACAAAACAGTTTGCCACAAATGGTTACCAAAAGTCTGTAACTTAGAAACGGTAGAGGTGAACTTGCATTCAATTTTGCTGAAACACTACAGGTATTTTTGTAGACAGATCTACTGGCAAATACAGTAATACATTTTCTACTGCCATACATCAGAATTTTATTTTGATTGATTAATTTTTACGACTTCTCCAATCATTTGTGCATTTTTACACAATTTGTACAAGTTGAACAATTAGTATTTACAATAAAAATAAACAATTGAATAAATCCCTGATATGTCCAGGTTTCCCATTATGTTTAAATGTATGCTCACAAACAGGAAGGAGGAGGTTTCTAAACAACCAAATCTGCAAATTTCCTGCATTTATGTAGCTTCTAAGCAAGAGGACGGCAGAAGTTGACATATCTGACGATTGTTTTCTCAGCATACCATCTAGGCTGTGACATCATATCGGCCTCACCTAAAGTCACTGACCTCAATGTCCACACACACCATTCATTCCTTTATAACACCTTTATATACAGCAGCTGTAATAGAAGGCTGATCTGGCAAAATCACACAAAGCTTTAGAAACACAATCTTACCACCATGAGGCAGATGGGCTTTTTTTGTTTCATGTGGCTGGTGCATCCGGAGCAGAGCACAGCTGTGTGAGACATCCTGCTGCAGGAGAGCTATGTACTGTCTGCCACCCTCCTATCCCTAAAACTGATACCTATAGAGCCACAGTACAGATCTGAACCTCTCTAAGTCTCTGTCATTAACCAACCATTTTAAAGTCCTACTGTATTCAAGACAAACAGCTAAACACATTTTGAGGCTGTGGGCAACAGGACTGTGGTTACACACACACACACACACACACACAATTATATTGTTTAATACTTTATTATACTTTGTTTTAACACATATATAATTATTTTTTTCAGAAGCTATAATCTGGAGTTAAAGAAGCCATCACTTACTTTCTCCCTCGATTTTATCTGTTCCTCTGGTCCAGATAATCTGTCTAGTCTCTAGCTTGACTTGGAATGTTCTTCTCTCTGGTCTTTGAGACTTTTTGGAGTAAAAAAGAGTGAGTACAGTACCCAGCTCTAGATCACGGTACAGATTGTTCACTTCTGTGTCGCTCAGTGTCCAAGGAACAGGTCCATTGGAAAAGCCTGCGGTCACAGCCATTTCCCCTGTTTGTTGTTCAGTTCCTTTTAGAATAACTCACAGCCTCTGTGGCCTGACAGGGACACCTATGAAAACAAAGAAGAAATGTGAGCATCTGAAAAACATAGAACAACAGGACATGGCAGCAGTGTGTGTACCGTCCACATCGGTTATGAAAACACTCAAAGAGAGGCCTATATGCGCATCTGTCCAATTTGGACTTTATGACTTCGACATATAAACGTATATTACAGATTACATTATAGATACAAATTTAGTTTAGTGCATAGTTTAATATGTATTGATCATGAGTATATGGATCATTCTTATTATAGAAACAGAACACAAATCACAAGTAGCAACCCTGAGATTTATACTATAATCTAATCTGATGTCCAATATTTAAAGCAGATTACACTAAGTACATCAGTCGATCTAATCCAGTTCACTGAAGTATAACCCGCAGAATCACTTCATACAAATAAAACCAACGATAACGACAACAAAATCACGGTCCAGTGTGCATTATTAATAATACGAACTACTCGCATTGTTTTAACATCTGGGTCGGATATGGGAGTCTACCATCAGATCTCATATAAAGACCTGAGCATTTATTGTTTTTTAATTACAATAAGAGCGCAGGTTTGGTTGTCTTACCGTGTATGAATGCAGCTGGCCTTTTGGGACACAGTAATAGCAGAAACACAACACCCTGTCTGTCCGCAATCTCATCAGCGCACATGTCGTCCTGTCGGCAAGATGAGTTTAAATATTCGGGTTTAAAGTATTTTAGCAGCCGCCGCAGTGGTGGGATTGGCCGACTGTTAACTCAACGCCAAGAGTCGAAGTGTGCGAGCCCTTCCCCCACCCGCCGATCCCTACAGCACACAAGACCACACGGCCTCTTAAAGACACAACGCCTCACTCTAGCGCACCGCATGCTGCTCACTATACACTGGGTACTGTGTACTGTTTTATAAGTTTAGGTTGGAATAATTAATGATCATTTGTTGTTAAACAGATTATTTTGGTAAATGTTATTGGGTCTTTGCTTGGTAATGCAGCAAATTTTGTTTAATCTCAAACAATTTATTTATTTATTGCGAAAAAATACAAAATTAAAGTATGGTAGGCAATTTTTGGAAAAGCAAGTACATCCTATCATTGCATTTGGACCGAATGCAATGATTGGACAAAAATTTATTGTTCTGTTTCTTCCACAGAAGATATATCTCTAGAGAAGATCTATTAATCTCTAAAAATGCATTGCATAATGCATTTATGCTATCAAGACTTAATTATTGCAATGCCCTATTTAAATATAGATTAAAGAACCACCTAGCATGCACATAGTCCTACTAATTTTTATTTTTACTCAGATCCCCTAAAGCATTGTCAGCCTTTAGGCTCACAGCGCTTTTGGAAATTCGCCTTGGACTGTTTTGTTCTTTCCAGGATTGTGTCAATTTCGTAACAATGATATCCAGATAACTGACTGATGAGCGTATAAAGAATGAGCTTCTGTGCTTTGGCTGTTAAAAAGCTATGTTATAGTATTTCAAATTTATAGAATTTCAAAAGTTGTTTATTTACTTAGGGTTAGGGTTATTTATTAATTATGTTTGTTTTATAAAAACATTTATTCCTTTATTTTACTATTACATTTATTTATATATCTACTTATTTATGTCACGGATCGGATGGAAGAATTCCACGCCCAACATCCAAATCGCCCAGCACCTTGAGGCCGCGGTAGACCACCACAACACCGGGGTCGGCCCTCAGGAGCGGGCCGTAGAGAGGGGGGGTGCTGTCACGGATCGGTCAGGCTCTCCTCCCAGCCAATCTCAGCGCACTCCCTCTCCTGAGTATTAATCACCCACACCTGTCCCTCATTTCCACAGTCATCAAGCACACATCTCAGTCACACTCACTGTCCGGTCTCGTCAACACGTAACGGATCCTGGTATCATATGCAATTTGATATGTCATATACTAACCTGTGTTACTTACCTGTGATTCCCAGTCGAAGTTCCAGCAACACTGAGGTGGGTGCCCATCCGTTTCCTGGTGTTCCTCTCTCCGTCTCTCCGTGCCATCCTGTAGACAAAGAACAAAGAAATCTCCGTTATCATCCAAGTTCCGCCTCTTCACCTATCAAAGTCATCGTCACGCACCTGTTCAGCTGTTTCTGTCTACTTACCTGCATTCAGTCAATAAACCTGTCATTGTTTCACTTCATCTGTAAGTCTGTGTTCTGTTACAGAAGACCAGACCTAAACAACGGAAATCATGAATCAAGATCCATTTCAAGAACTTTTCACCTCTCGCCATTGGATTCTCACTCCATTAGCACCCACAACAAGTACCACTGATCCAGCTTCACCATCCGTTTCTTCCGCATTCACTCCAGCCACTTCTTCACTGGCTGTTATCGCCAGTCCCATGGCCAGACCAGCGCCCTTCTCTGGTGCGGCGTAGGAGTGCAATGGCTTCCTGCTACAGTGTTTGCTCACCATAGAGATGCATCCCCAGCTTTTCCCCACTGAACAATCTAAAATCGCTTTTATTGTTACCTCCCTAGCAGGACCAGCGCTCCAATGGGCCGAGACCATCTGGAACCACGTGGGTCCCGCTACGAAGTGTCTCAGCCATTGTATCACTCACTTTAAAGAAGTTTTTGGACTGCCAGTGGGTGATTCATCTATTGGTGAGCAACTATATCACCTCAATCAAGGAAATATGTCCATTAATCAGTATTCCCTCCAGTTCAGGTAATCACCACATATAGACAAGGATTGGATCCCAAGCTGCGCTTGCGTCTGGCTGCTTATGATGACTCATGGGTTAGAACGATTTATTCAGCTTGCTATTCGCTGTTCCAACCGCATCACTCCTCTCCAACGCCGACCAGAGATCGGTGGCCCTCCAGAACCCCACTCAGAGCCTGTGGAAACGGACATAACTCGGCTGACCAGCGATGAAAGAAGATAAAAGCTTACCAGTGGATTGTGTTTGTATTGCGGAGCTGGCAGCCACATCATTCAGGCATGCCCTCTGCATCCACCCCGTCCTGTGGTGAGTGTAATTCAACCTTCTTTGAAGAAAATGAATCCCCTGTCTACAAGTGCTCAGCTTACTGCCTCTAATGTCACTGTTTCAGTCACAGTCCTCCTCGACTCTGGGTCAGCAGGCAATTTTATCGCTGGAGGCCTCTGCCGCCAGCTGCGTCTTTCAACAACCGCCACCAAGACCATCTATCAGGTTCAATCTATAACTGGCAAACCCCTCAGCGTGAGGCCTGTAGAACTTCGTATTGGTCAGCTGCACTCTAAGTCACTCCATCTGCTGGTTCTGGAGGGTTCAACAGTGGATATAGTTCTTGGTCGTCAATGGCTGGTGCAGCATAACCCAGTCCTATCATGGAAGACAGGAGAAGTCCTAAAGTGAGACGACGGCTGTTTCTCCAAGTGTTTTCCTGACCTTCCACATCCTGTGACTCCCCAGTAGCACTTCCTCTTCACTCCACATCCATCAAAAGTCCTCTGGAGAAGCAGTCCGAAGGCATTCCACCCTGCTAYGCCCCCTTTAGAGATGTCTTCTGTCCCAAGAAAGCTGCCCAGCTACCACCCCACCAGCCATGGGACTGTGCCATCGACCTCATCCCAGGTGAGCCAGTGCCCCGTGGGAAGATGTTCCCACTTTCACTTCCTGAGCAGAAGGCCATGGAGGAGTATATCGAGGAGGCCCTCCAGCAAGGTTACATCGTACCCTCCACGTCCCCTGCTGCTTCCAGCTTCTTTTTTGTGGCCAAAAAGGACAGAGGCTTGCGGCCCTGCATAGACTACAGAGCACTTAATCAAATCACAGTCAAGTTCCGGTATCCACTTCCCCTCGTCCCAGGCCACCCTGGAACATCTGCGTGGCGCCACTGTCTTCACTAAGTTGGACCTCCGCAGCGCGTATAACCTCATCTGCATCCGGGAAGGCGACGAGTGGAAGACTGCATTCGTCACCCCTACAGGCCACTACGAATATCGAGTCATGCCGTATGGCCTGGTCAACATTCCATCAGTCTTCCAAGACCTCATGCATGAGGTGCTCCGGGAGTACCTCCATTGCTTCGTCATTGTCTATATCGACGATATACTCATTTACATCCGGAGTCTGGCCGAACATCGCCACCACATTGCGGAGGTCCTCCAACAACTCAAAAAGTTCCATCTATTCCTCAAAGCAGAGAAATGTACCTTCCATCAGCCTTCTGTCCAATTCCTGGGGTATGTTATTGATCACAGTGGTATCCGCAAGGATGAGGGGAAGGTAGAAGCTATCACCTCCTGGCCCACTCCCATTTCTATTAAAGAACTCCAATGATTCCTAGGTTCCTAGGTTCTACAGAAGATTTAGCTCCAACTACAGTTTCATTACCAGTCCTCTCACTAACCTTCTACGTGGCAAGCCCAAGTCTCTGTCCTGGACACCTGAGGCCACGGAAGCATTCACCACTCTCAAAAGGGCCTTCACCACCGCCCCTCTCCTTGTCCATCCCAATCCAGAACTGCCCTTCATTGTGGAAGTCGATGCCTCCACGACAGGAGTGGGAGCGGTCCTTTCTCAGCAGCAGAGGACACCACCGAGACTCCATCTATGCGCCTTCTTCTCATGGAAGCTCAGCCCGGCTGAGAAAAATTATAATATCGGTAACCGAGAACTCCTGACCATCAAGCTGGCTCTTGAGGAGTGGAGGCACTGGTTGGAAGGGGCAGCTCAGCCATTTCTGGTTTTAACCGATCACAAAAACTTGCAATACCTCCGTGATGCTAAACGACTGAATCCTCGCCAAGCTAGATGGGCCCTCCTCTTTAAGTTCAAGGTCAAGTTCTTTACAAGATTCAACTTTAAAATCTCCTATTGTCCTGGTCCCAGAAATGTGAAAGCAGACGCTCTGTCAAGAATTCATGCTCCTGAAGAACCATCAGAAACTCCTGAAAAAATAATCCCCACAGAACTCATTACCAGCCCCATCCAATGGACCTCTCCACCAGTTCTGTTTTGTTAGATAGAACCTTGTAATTCCAAGGCAATTCAGAGTTCTTAGAGTTACAAGGTTCTGCAATTGACCTGTTCCAAAATTCCTAATTTCTAAATTAGGTAGAATTTTAATATTTTATATTTAGAATATATTTGGGGTGTCTGTAACTCTGATGCTTTAAAGTAATTTGTTCCACTTATCAGTTTTGGTATTTACAATGCAAAAACTTTAAACCTCAATCTCTCAAAACTGGTCAAAACGCAGATAGAACCCTTATAATTCTAAGGTAGCGATATACCCAGTTCTTTGAGGTCCAAGTCAAGTTTTAATTTATGAAATTTTAAAATTAATTAGAATGTATTATTAGTTTATCTAAAATTATCTAACAAAGCACAAAAGGTGTGGTCATTTGAACATTTGATTCCAATGTTCTCCCTAAATACAAGAAATTAGAACCAATGTTAATGGTAAATAGCAATTTTTTTTATATATAATTTCATAGAATTTATTCAAATGATACAATATCAGAGAAACATAACATTAAATACTTTTAAAAATTCCACTATATTTTGTTTGCTGTAAATGCAGTGAATGCATGCTATGCACCCACAACTCTAATGAAAGAAGCTGCTTCTAGATGCAACAAAGTTTGGAATTACTTTGATCATAAAGATAAGAAGTGTAACAATTGCACACACAGGAAGATCCATATGCATCATTTTATTATACAAGAACATAGTCGGGCAAGCAAGAGTCAAACACACAGCAAACAAAGGCAACACAGGTAGTTCAAAACGTAAACAAGAAAACAAGCACAGATCAGGGCAGGTGGCAGGTAAGTAGCGTGATCCAAGAAACAGGCGAAAGTCCAAGGGCAGGCGGCTAACAATCACAAACGAGAAGGCAGTCCAAAACACAAACCAGGAAACCAGGAAACCAGAAACCACAGGAGAGAATGCTCGGAGACGTTAGCCGGGGCAAAACAAGACTTCACCCCAAGCAGCAGCACAGGTGAGTTTATATATTGTCTTTAATGAGACTAATCGCCACCACCTGTGATGGGCGTGGTCCCAGCGTGGGGTTCTGGGTAATGTAGTTTGTGACAAGAAGAAACACTTTAACAAAGAAATCCCCATAGGCGTTTTATTTTAAACAGCACAAATAACAAAATTCCCATCTGTTTTCTGTGATAAGGCAATATAATAACTCACCCCAGCTAAACAAACCAACTTGTTCGTTAATAAAATGTCAAGAAGATTATGGCAAAAAATAAGATTTGGCTATATATTGTTATTGTTTGTTGTTAATTTATATAACAATGAGTGATAAACACACAGATCACAAGTCTGCGTGTAATAATGCTGGCTTTAGAGAATTGTTGTGCTATTTGCTGTTTCAGCACATATTGATACAGAATAAAATGAATAGAAAAATGTAATTTTGGTGCTGTTATAAAGACACTTGTGACTTGTTTTTTACAAGTCTCTTGTGTTCAAGCCCAAGTCAAGTCTCAGATCATTTTTTGTGAGTGTAATGTTTAGTCTACAAATACAAATATTTATTGTACATGTACAATTTAAAACTACAAGCTCTCAGGTTTTGCTACTCTTTTAGACAGAGGTTATAAACCAAAACCACATATGCAGATTGCTGCCTTCAAATAATGGTGCATCAGCATCTTCAAAGCACAAAGCATGACATATTACCTCAAAACTTTTCCAGGTCCAGGATTGGTTTATAAATGTTAAAGAAACATCATGAATAAAAGGTATTATTAAGAAAAGCATTTGCACTGTTTTTTCTGCCTATACATTTGGAGCCTATACATTTCTCAGATAGCATCTGATATACAGTTGGGTTGAATAGATAATTAATCCATCATGTACTCACCCTCATGTCATTCCAAACCTATGATATTTTCTCCTGTGCAACACAAAGAAACATATATTTTAAGAAATGTCTCGGTGGTTTTGTGTCCACAATGTCAATGGATGGAAATTCTTTTTGTTTACCAATGTACTTCAAAATATCTTCTTTTGTGTTCCTCAAAAGTAAAAAAAGTCATACAGCTCTGGAGTGGCATGAGGGTGAGTAAATGATGGAAGAATTTTCATTTTTGAGCAAACTATTCTTTTAATGTAGGGGTAAACTGTCAATAATTACCCCAAAAACATAACATTCTGTATTAAACAAAAGAACATCCAGCTGGGTGTCCTATTAAATGAATGCAAAACAAAATCAATATTACGCTTGTGTTCTTAAAGTGCCAGATTTTATTGCCAGACTCATAAAAAGTTCTGGATGTTTAATGCTATTTTGAGTGCATGTTATACTGCTGAAAGGAATGTTTATAAGACATTCTTGCAATATAAATCTATAACCATTCAAAACTTTTAAAGCATATATTGTTTGCCTTTACTAGAAATATTTTCAGAAATAAATCCATCCTTGATTGATCGAGTCACAAATAAAAATAATTGCCTGCATGCAATGCGTACTGAATTAAATGAAGTTTGTACTTCTTGACTTTTAAAACAGTATGATCAATATAGTATGTGTGGGTGCAGTATGCATACATATGCAACATACACCATGTTTTCCACTGTTATGTGACCTGTATGTTTATTGACTTATGATGTATTACAGCTTCAAAAATAATTTATTCAGGTGTTGTTAAATAAGTACAATTGAATTTAACCATGAGGTGTTTTATATCACTTACATTTAGAAGAGCTACCTGATTCATTGTTTTATTGCATTTTTAAGTTAGTAACTTTCTAAATTTGTTGGCTCCTTAGCTCCTGTGGTCTCATGGGACAGAAAAGTGTCCATCATATGCCTATGTAAAAATCTTGGCTGAAGCAGTACACCATCCACATATCAGACATATGCTCCCTATGTCAAAAATGAAATTAATTCATGCATTCATAACATCAAGACTTGATTATTGCAATGCCATATATGGAATGTTAGACATATGCAGTTATATGTAAAATATAGAAATTCTAGACAGTTTTTTAGACAGCAAATTATGTTAAATTATCTAAGCTAGTGTCAGCAG
>JAZGTK010001287.1:0-42335 GCA_036877625.1 Ambastaia sidthimunki
AGCATAAGCCCACAGAATGAGTTGGAGAATGAGCCAGGGCTTGAAATTGCAAAGTGCATTTATTTCCTTGTTATCCAAAGATCCTATTCCAGTAAAAATAGACACAAGTTATTGTGCCTGAGGGTGGACATTTACAAGCTGAAGTGCCTCTTGATTTAATTCAGTGTGGAGAAAAGTCTTTTAACAATGCATGTGGTCATTGGCAAGCTCACCATTATTCCCAGCGATGCATTTATGTTGAGAAAAATGTCAGTGGGGTTGGTGTCTTGAACTTTCTTTGTTGTTCTGTTTGCATATTTTAACTAGATTTTAATCTTAACTAGTCCATGGAGTCTGCTTGTTGGTCCCAACAGGTCTCAGTGGTCAAACTGGCCAAGTACTGTGGATCTTGGCAGGCAGCTAATGTTTTCATGACACTATATGTGTCCTGGAATCGATTGCTCATCTCTGAAATTTGCCAATCCAAAACAACATTCCAGATTTGTCAGATATCACTTGCAATCTTCCCCAGTTTGCAGGGTGCCCTACTTTAACACTCTGATATACTTCATCAACAGCTTTAGTTACTTTCATAACTTGAATCTGTGACAGGAAGTGTGGATCCCTAGTTGCAAATTCTACAGATAAAAATGCAAATGTCCTCAGAAAAAACAACAGAAAAGTCTCTGTTAAAACCTGCTGCAACAAAAAATCAGCTTCAAACTTTGTCTCTCAATTTTCTCTGAACATTGAGCCAGCATTTACAGGATCTAGTAGATGCTGCTCTGGAGCTCCTGTGGGTGTCTGTGGGACAATAGCTGTTGATTAGGTTGTATCTCTCTCTCTTTGGATTGTCAAGAAAATAACAGGCTTATAAGTCTATAAGCACCAGTAATGTAGGCAAAGAGTTCAAAGTCTTGAAAAATGTGACAGACTTAAATGTACAGATGCTGACATCACCACTGAAGGAACAAGATTTAGTTTATGAGAACAGTAATAAACGTAGATGATGTTGATAAAATGCTCTATTTAGGTTTACACTGACCCCTCAATGGTTCACAGACATAACCTGTTAAAGCACAGATACAACACCAAAAGCTCAAATTCCAGTGGTTCCAATAGCTGTAGTATCCTAACTGACATTTCTGTGCACAGTCAGGAGTTCATGAGTCCAATCACCCTTTCTTTAGTAAATCCTGTATGAAAGTATAAAACCCTTTGTACTCATTTACCAGAATGGCAACATACAGTACATACTAGATTAGGTGTAGTTCTTGCTTTATTTAGCCAAGTAGCACTGAGACCACACATCTGAGAAGTCTCAATGGCCAGGTGATATTTGGATAACAATTTTGGTCAACGGGTGATATCTGGACAACAAGAATTAAAATAAAATGATTTGCTTATTTGAATCAATTTTCATGCATTTAGTTTAAAACCACCTTTGGCTGTTTTGCAGGTGGTTTTCTCTGTATGCATCCAATTTATTGACATCAACTGTGTGTGTGTCTTACTACTAGTGTGATGGACACAGGTTTAAAGAAGGTTTTCCAACCCCAGAATTAATTTCTCATTCTCACAAAGGAATACTCAGTTTGGCAAAATTAAGTGTAAGTGTAACGAAAGTGCTTGCACATGCACAATATATCATCACTAGTTCGCTGTATTCTGTCCACTTCAATTAAGTTATCATGCAATCTTCTTGAAAAGCGTCATACCTTGCCAGATATCACACTGCCTGGGAATGTTTTCAGACATGGTTGGGTTGTCTTTTGATATATTTTGGCAGAACTATGCTGCCTATCACTTCCAAGGAAAGATGGATATCCTACATCTGCTGGGCCAGAATTCTGTGGCAAGATGAGCTGGCTTGATGAGTGGCACTCAGATAAAAAAACAGCAGCTGATGTGTTGATGTTGGTTGTTTTGTAATCTGAGGGTAACAGATTCATGGTGGCTGGTGTGTCAGACCCAGAGATAGCTATATGTGTTAGTTTGTCAACAACTCTATCCCTCCTGATTCTTTTCCATGTCATTATGTGGGGGCAGAGGGTGTGCTATCAACATTGGAGAGCCTAATTCTCTATTAGCAATCTTGCTGCTCAGCAAAGGAATTGAGCCACAGATAGATGTCTACCAGCCCATGTCTACCAGCACGTGGAGCTACAATCTTGGCTGAGGACTCTTATCCTCTTAGTGTGGTTTGCGTAGGCTTGAGGCACACTCAGCTGTTACTAGTGGACTTGCAGAAAAGCATCCACTGTGCGTTGATGCCAGGATAAATATTGGACTGATGGCTCAGGGTGGCAGTACTGGGCGAAAGATGATGACAACATCCCCTTCCCTGACCAGTAGCCTAGCTCTCCAAGAATAACCAAATCAGCTAATCAGGCGAAAAAGTAACCTGTATGAGGCATTTAAACACGTCATTTTAAAACTAGTAATATTTGGCCTGCTGCTTAAGAGGGACCAAAAAGAGACCTATGCAATGGGAAAAGTTGCTGTTAGCGCAATTTCTCACTTGCATTAACAGGATGTGCCTAAATGTATCAATGTCTTTACAAGTAAGCTCCCTCCTACAGGCTATCCAAAGATGGAAATTGATGAGATAGAACAGCTGGGGCTTGCCAAACCTCCAGTGGTAGTATGGGCTACCACCTCTACCAATGTCTCCATGTTTTCTCCATGTCCCCATGATTTCTCTAAGTTGACAATGTCCAAAATGAGTGTTTTAGCCTCTGTCACGAGTTCAGCAGAGATTTGCAGCTGATGCAATAGCAGTGAGAGTCCAGTCCAGGCATGGAAAGTAAATGTCTTGACACTCAGGTGTTCCAGCTGTCTCCAGTCCTATTTTACACACCTGCCACGATTTTGAAGTAATCCTGAAGACACTCATTAGTTGATTCAGAGGTGTTTGGTTAGGGTTTGAGCTAAACTCTGCAGGCCTGCAGGAATGTAATTAAATGGGCCTGCTAATCAGCCACAGCTTCATTCACTCACCCTCATTTTAGTAACAAATAATGTGTTGGTGTTTCGGTAATTTAGAGTTTGGTTTGGTACCCTCTAGTCGTTAATCTTTATGTGGGATCTTTCTATGACAGTAACACCTAGCAAAGTTTGATAAAAGGTTACATATCATAACCCCCTGCTCTTCTATAACAGAGTTTTCTCATTGAACAGGCATGGGAAGCACCTGTTTAGAATCACTTCAATAAATAGTCAAAAATGTGTCAAAAGACATTTCATAGTAAATAACACCCAAAACAACTTCTGTAGTGAAACACCCCATTAAGAATCAGGGATTACTTTAAGTAACCCATTATTTCAGGAATGCCTGGTACACTAAAAAACTAAGCATATTCATTATGAGCATGCAAGCACTTCAAAAGGAAATAAGAGTTGATATACAGGGCAGTTACGGAGATCTCCAATGGTGTTGGCTGCCTGCAGCAGTTCACCAAACATGTCTGAGCGCAGTCTGTCTGTCTTCTCCAGGACACGCTCCACTTGTTGACTGACAGAAGAGCAAAGAGCACAGACAGGAAGTATTAATAGCAGACAATGTTCTAAATCAAACTTTAGTTCTTGCAAGCCATGCTTCTATGCAGTATTCTTTATCTGTCAGAATTTTTTAGTTTTTGTATGTGAAAGTTTTTAGTTTTTATATGGGATGGTTCAAATGAATCCCCCCACAAAAGTAAGAACATTTCAATTTGAGAATATTTGAGAATTGGTCTACAGATGGCTTTCTCTAATAGCAGACAAATCACTACATGATATCACTCACCAAAGGGCTGTTGAGGACACATAGTGCACAAGCTCAGTGAAGGGGTGAGGGTCTGATGATGCTCCACAACTACGACAAACAAACTATACAGGGAAAAAAACTACTGTGAGGGTCTAACCAAACATAACAGCAGAACAACACCCATTGTAATAGATTGACTTGGATTAGTAATATAAGCTTTTCACAGATAAACAAAAAACCCAAAAATTAACTTACAGTAGAAAGTACTGAGACAACATTTTGTACAACAAGTACATTTTGGACTGTTATCCTACCACCACCTAGTTTTTTTTACAGGTAAATCCTGGGTTAAAACCATTTTATTGCTAAGTATGGCAACACTGCACATGCAATTTAGTATCACTTTTACCCTGGTTTAAAGTACAGGGTTAGTCCTGGATTTAGTACAGTCTCAGAAACTTTTAAATACTGTCTGTGAATTATTACTAATGAATTTTAAAATATGTTAATAACAACCAGAGCAGATTTAAGAGGCACAAATTTTCACAGATAGACAAGCAGTTATTAAAACACATTACATACCCATTTGCTCTCTTTTTGGCCAATTAATGTTACTAACCTCATAAAATTAAGAATGTTAATGTAATGTAATCAAACACATACAATCTGAATATTTAGAATTAATTAAGAGTAAACTCGGATTAACAATTTAAAGTGTGATAAGCACATCTGAAAAATGAAGTGAAAACAACATAGACAAAGTACCTGCTCATAAAGAGTCATGGCAAACTTCTGGTGGGTGATGCATGATTTGGAAGTACAAATTTCTGTAGCTGAGTTGGAAACGAGGTGGAGGTGTATCCTTTCTAGAATGTTCTCCTGTCTCCCCACACGCACAGAAAAAGACAGCAGTGATCAATGATGAATGAGATTATACTAACACGTGACTGCAGTTATTCTTAGCGCTAGCCTGAAAGTTACAAATGTTATTTTTAACATAATCGTTGTTATTATTACCAACAGCAAAATATCACAAGTAGATCAAAGAACAGATTAAATATCACCATTAAAATTATTCACAGTAAAACAGTAAAGTTAATAATTTTTTTATATTTGATTTCTTATTTCATTATACTCTTTCTGAGGCTTTGAATACTAACAGAGAGAACAGACATGTTCTAGTTAGACTCCTTTTGGTCAGTTTTTGCCACCCTCCATGTACTGTAGTTTTAAACTGTTTGATTTGTCGCATAAGTGGACAGGGGTGCCATGAAGGGTCATAACAAGCTTAAATTACGGTGTGCAGTTTTATATAGTTTTATTTGTGTTTATAAAACACAAACTGCACAGATCATTAACTCTGAATAGCCCAATGCCCACATGACTCTGATGGTCATAACAAGTGAACGTCAGCAGTGACCATGATCAATTTTTAATGAGTTCAATGGACACAATGTTGATGTATACACCACTTTAACCTTGGGATGTGCGCTACGACAAATATGACAGTTGTTTAAACTGACGTTTTGTAAACGACTAGTCTATTCGTCTGAAGTGAACAAACCCCAAGAAGATTTCATAAATTTAAAATACTTAATATTTAAAATACACATAAATATTCAATGTTTTTACGATCATTTAACATTTAGGCTGTCATAAACGCAGGTAATATTATTAATATATTGTTGGCATAAATATGCAATGCTTTATGATCATTTAACATTTAGGCTGTCATAAACGCAGGTAATATTATTAATATATTGTTGGCCAATATATGTAAGTCAAAAATCAAAATAGCATGTCAAAAATAATTAGGGTGTTATAAATATTCTATTTTTTCTATATTATTCTAATGGCCAAAATTTAATACACCTATATAAATGGGCCAATAGTCTCCTTGCTGTACAATCAAACAGAGAGACAAAGACAGACAGATTTCACTTAAATTCTACATGTACGGTTTTAACTCTGACATACAAAACACTCTGCAGCATCATCCATGAGGCCCAGCTGGAAGCGCTGCTCATCTTTAAAGGTCTCGGCCAGAGCATGACGCAGGGTGTCTGATGGCAAAGCACGCTCTCGACTTTGCTGGAACTGACAGAAGATGCTCTGCAAAAAGAAACAGAGCTAAAGAGTGAACTCAATAAAGATTTCTAATCTTGATTTCAGTTGATTGTAGGTAAATAACCACAATCAGTACAGTTTACTTTTTAGTGGTCTAGTTTCCCTTTATTATTTTGTAAAACCACTAAAAGTTGACAATGACACCAGACAATGTTGTCTAAGTAGGTTTTAACACATAGTCTTTAGATACACACCTTTAAAGCACAGAAAATACAGGCATCACCTAGGCAGAAATGGCCGGAGAGCTGTCGTAGGCTCCTCCTGAAGATGTCAAGCTGCCATAGAACCTGTAAGAAACTAGTCTTTAATTTATATATACTTAGACAAAGTGACAAAGTTCAGCATGTTTCATCTGCAATGTTCTACATTCTTTAATACTGCTTCTTTAAGAAATGTAACATAGTTAGCATGTTACATAAAGCAGTGGTTTCCAATCCTGATCTTGGAGTATCCACCACACTGCACAGTTCAGATTTCAGGATTGGACAAACACTGACATTATTCAAGGCTATTTTTGCCTAATCATCCACCTGCATGTACTTTCATTATAACTTTTCTTACCTGAACAGCACTGTTGAGGAAACAGCTGTTCTGACCAGGCTCATTAAGAAGACCTTTGGTCAAGGCAAGAGAGATCATACTGCCTGGCTGGTAGGAATTGCCTAGCCCAGTCCCACTGCAGGCACCAGTGCCGGCCATGTTGCCTCCAGGCTTTTTAAACAGTTTGACCCATGCCATATGATTGGAGCCTGACCCTCTCCAGCAGACAGCTGGAGTCAATTACTCAAGCAACTTGAAGTTGATATATCTGTCTTGAGCAACATAAGTGCCCAGCAGTTCTGGTACCTGACCAAGCAGACAACCTCACCGTTCTCTAGTGATAATGCAAACTGAGTAAAACTGTAATACTGCACTGGAGCTTGTTCAATGTACAGGATTTGACAATCTGGATATGAGAGTGCTGGGATATGTTTAACACAGTGGCTTTTCATTTAATGTAAGCATTTAACATCTAGCCACAATTTACAGCACATTGCTTTATCAGTCCTGCTGTTACTATGGCAATGATCACACTCTGTCTCCCCTGTTTGTATGGATTCATCTGCATCCAGGCACACTGGCAATAAGGGTAGGGATGCAGATAGAAGAAGAAATCCATAACTATCCTCAGCATTCCCAGCAAAGTCAGTGGAGGTGATGAAGGGGGTTATCCATAAGGACTCCTCAGGACAGGCACTAAAATAAAACAATAGCCAACAAAGGAAGACCTACAGAGAGAAAGAGAGAGTGTGTTAAGGTGTGGAAGGTTAAAGATATCAAGGGAAAAAAACAATTTTGTTAATTAATTAAAGGGTACTTCAAATTATAACAAGTATAACAAGAACATTGATCCTTTTACAATATAGACCTTAAAAGATTTAAGGCAGTATTTTTGCTCCTTTAAAACTTTCAGAACTATGCTAGTGTCATAATGGCTATTTGATAGTAGGTAATTCAAATAATGCTATCTGACTTGCTATCATTCTATCCTTGTAAGAGCTGCAGTCGACCTCCCTCCCACAGCTAATCCCACTCACAATCAACGAGCAAGACATTAACAAAATAGGAAAAGTCCCCAATCCTCACTGCTGATATACTGCAATTTGCATACAGGCCAAACAAACATGTACATCAACATTCACCTTTATCTGCATTTAACTGTATCTGCATTTAATAATATCAAAATACCAATAAGTCAAAGGTGTATTACATATTTTTCCACCAACAGAAAACAACATGTATGGCCCAAAAAGTTCACACCTGTTTCAGAACTGTCTGTTTTGGATTGGCCTTAACAAATGATCTGAGCAGACTCCAGGACATTGCACTCCCAGCTCAGAAAATCATTGGCTACAGTCTGCCTCCTCTCAAGGACCTTTATGACTCAAATCCAGGAAGCTGGCAGTCACAAGATCAAGACCTCTCATACCCACATCAAGATCTCTCACACTCACCACATCTTTCAGCACGTACCATGCCATCTAAAAAGTACTGCACGACCATTGAAACAAAAATGCAGATCAAAAAATGCCCTCAAAGAATAACCAGTTCTTTCATTCTCCCAGCGTACCATTGTACACCCTGTATGTGTATATGGTATGTTATATTCATGTTACATCATAAATGATTGCTATGGCATGTAGCTGTGATCAACCCTCTAATGTAAAATCCATGTTTCCAAGTGCTCAGCCAGTAAACATGAATGGTTATTCTAATTTCATCTCTGATGTGTACTTCAGTGTTGAGTGGCATAATGAGAATGACCAGATAATGCTCTAATGGTCTTTATTTAGTAATGTAGACATCACCGCCTTTTCTACTGTAATGTATGCTCACACAACTTTTTTGTTTTTATGTTTTGAATAAATGGTACCAGGAATAAAATATAAGTTGTGCTATAACACTTACTTTTTTTCCATACAGTGCTTTTCATACAACGTGTCAGAATAATTTGTCATTAAAAAATTTAAAATCAAAGCAAATTTGTATAATTGTTCAAAAACAACAATTTATGTGGTTTTAGTTTAGTCAAAATTAGTTTTTCTATAATTGTGACTCATGTCAGACCACACTGTATGGACATAGTTCATAAACACTGCAACAAATAACAATAAATTAAAACATTTTACGCTTGCATTATGACATAAATTTCCCTGCAACTCTGGAAAATTGTAGAAAAAATAAATCTAGAAAATATATTTTTTCCTGCGTTTTATCATCAAGTACAATTAGCAGTAGGCTAATACACATGTAAACAATCATACATTTAACATAAATGAATGTGTGCTGTCAGTGTTGTGGAGTGGAGATCAGTTACTTTGAACTTCAGTAATTTATTGCAGTCAGCTTTTTCTGTTGGTTAAAGTACAAGGAGAAGTTTATCTTTGTCATTGATGATTGTGTAAAAATCTGACTGGTGTTGTGTGGTAAGTGGCAATCCTGTATCCAGAACATCTGTGTCTAGGGTCAGGATGAATGTGGAACTTGTTGCCGCAATGTCGCAGTATTTTACTGTAAATACTGGACCATTGCCATGGCTACTGCAATAAGATGATGGTCTGTAGGCAGCTGCAGCACTGATGCTGAATTCCTGCTCTTTATCTCTGGTAATGCAGAATGTGTAACAGCATAATATGATGCAGATTACAACAAAAGAATAAAGGGTTTTTAGAAGGATTTGTGGTTCTGACAAGCATAGTTGGCAGAGTTGTAAACATTATAGTATATAAAACTAGGTAGATGACTGTAATTTAAGTTTAAATAGCAAGGCACATAACAATTAAGTTGCATAACAGCCACTGGCCAACAAACAATGCTGCACACACTACATAACATATTATGGTACTGGTATAATTAGAATTAGGTAAAAAATAGAATTAGAAAAAAATGAAATCTATTTTAAAAACACTGCTGTCAGGAAAATTTTAATATTTTTTTCTGACAGAATGTCAGTCGCTTATTATGCGCTTTGTAAACGCGTACTGAAACACTGCAGAGTGTGATATCATCCATTTAGTCAATATATGATATGACAAACAGGGTTTTCTTCCATTAGGTAGGCATGCGACAAAAGTCCTTATGATATTGCTATGTAACGATATTTGGATGAAATGAAATGATAAACAAAAACAAAAATGCGCTCAGCATGCCTTTACACCTGTTACTACGCATGCGCATGCAGTGACCTGCTCAATGCCGCATTTTGAGGCATTAGAACGCGCCTATGATGCCCAAAAATGTTGTCCAGTTAGTCAGATCATTAGGTTTTCAGGCACAGTCATTAATAAACAAGCACAGCTCACCTACACGTGTCCAGTATACTGGTGATCAAATCCTGCGTTCTTAGGCGTTTTTATCCATATACATTAAACGCTAAGAGTTCGTTCTACTCGTCCAGCTCAAGTTACTTGCTGTCGGAATCCTTCATTGCTCAGTATGTCATAAAGCGCGGTAAATCCATATAGTCAAAGATTCTCCTACAGACCTACAAACAGTAATACCGCAGTACTGTGTCCGTGTCCATGCCTTTCTGCCCTACAGTCATTGACATGTTGGTTTATCCCTTCAGATCCTGAGCCAGAGATTATTCTGATGGATGTGGAGTTAGAGGCTCAGACTCCGCCCCTCATATACCGCTATCCTACTGCAATTCCGCAGGAACTACCAGCGTGTTTGGACGGCATTACAGTTCTTGGTGTATAAGACACACGTACAAAAATGTAAATAAATATTTTATTGTTATTACATTTTAATGTCATTATATTATGAACATACTGACATTGCTACTAGAGTCTTTCATCATATTTAATAGCATTATTTGTTATGACAAAAAGGCTGAGGATTAATATATGACAGGCGTGTATGACGTAAGAGGTGGATGATCTCATAGATATTAATCAAAAACTTACGCAAAAATGAAGCATAATTTTTAGGACTCAAAGATAAAATACGATTAAATGTGTGAGAGTTTATAAAAATTTCCCTTGGAACACAGACACAGACCTAATTTTGGCAGATTAGGTTTAGATTTACAGATGTTTTAGGTGGGTTGTTGGAAACATTTATGTAAAATGCTTAATTTGAAATCTAGGATCATTATACTCATCAGTAACAAAAGACTGCATAATGATGAGTGACCAACATCATGCTATTACGGTTAATGTACTGCCTCACCTTATATGTGTCTGTATGATCTATATTTTGGTAGCTATAATTAGCATTTGCGGGTCATTGTTATGTGAATAATGAGGTGGAAAACTGCTTGCAGGCATGAGCTGCCTTAATGTCTGATCTGTGAACAGTTCCGTCACTGACACTGAGCAAGAATACTCCATCAGTTAAAATTAGTGTCCATCCACTAATGATTGAAACCAAATAACTGGATTAAGTGAAGTTAGCAGATGGATTTAACATTTCAAGAAGATAACAGGCCTTTATTAGTTTAATATGGTAATTCTGGTATCACTTTAAATAAAATATCAGATTTTTTTAAACTCCATTTATGGGATTAAGATCTTAGTTTTCTATAAAAATGTTTGTTTAGAAATTAAATTCAGTTATTTTAATGTCAATGCTTTGGGATCTTTGAATGCATTCATAGAATAAAAGTATTCTACAATAGAACATCTAACAGAAATGTTTTTTATGCAAATTATGACAGAGCTCAAAGAAAGCAACCCAAGGAAGCATTTGCTGACTGACTAAGTCTCTGAGTTTATTATAACTGTAGTTCAGAGAGTGTCAAATTCAAGGCTGCTTTTGACTCATGTAAATATAGCCAGTGTCAGAGGATATGTCTGTGCACTACGTCTCAGAGTATAACTGAGACAGATTCTTCTAGGAGGGACTGTTTTGGATGATGATTTATTACATCAAAAGCACAGTGTGACTACAGTATATGGTGAAAACACAGTGCAAAAAATAGTTATATTGTTTATATAGCAGTCTTCTTTCCAATGTGTGGAATAAAACCGTATTTAAACATTTATTTATCAGCTTGCATTATAAATCATTCCATTTAAATAAAAAAGGTTTTGCATAATTTTGATGAAAATACATTATTATTATTATTTGTCCAAAGGCGCGACAACCCCTATTATATCCGTTAGATCCCTTTCGAAGGAACTCAGCACTGTGTAAGGCTTGACACTATGGGGAATGCGCTTTAGGCATGCTCAATTCTGAGCATGAAAAATCAGGTCTATTTATAGGCAGGTCAAGGTCATGTGACATAGCATTACGTGTCACAAAGCCTTTAAAAGGCGCCTGCAAAATATGTCATCAGCTTCATCAGTCTTCAAGAAGCATGTTGGTCTGCATGTTAATCAGTGTAAGTGTAAGGGATATTAGCGGTAGGAACCAGTTATTATAGAGAAAAGAAAAAAGAATGGGATCAAAGAACTTTAAGAAGTGTGTCCACCTTGTCCGCATTTTATTATGCTGGGTGACATGCACAATATGTGTTTTGTTTGGGAGCGGAGTATGCTAGGTCAGCTCTTGAGAGACCTGGGTCTCCTCAGTGCGATATGATTCCACTAAGGACACTTCGCTTTTTAGTTCAGATGGGAGTTGGGTAAGAATAAGGTTTTTTTACTGGCCGCCCCTCTGGGTCTGTTCAGTGACGCAGTGAGCTCTGTCATTGACAGATATCATGAAGCTAAAAAGCCATCTAAGATGTTCAAGGAGCTCCCCCTCAACCATGGTCAGGCAGTTGCGGCGTCAGGTGGTCCTTCCCACTTCTTCTTCCTCTAAATCTTCAACTGCTTGCAGGCAGCAACAAAAGGCCAATGTGGCAGCTCGAGCTCCCCCACAGTGACCTTAGGGACTGGCAGCACATGCAGGCCTTGCAGCCTAAGAGGAGATTTGATCTGAGGGCCATGATCTCCCCAAAGGGTGTGAATATGAATAACACCTGATGCCATCAGCATACTGGGGGCCAACTCTACGGGCGCTTTTGCTTTCCCCACCACCCCAGGTGTTTCGGAGTAGAAGCACCTGGCAGTTCATCTGTCCAGATTTCTTGGACAGCTTGGAAACTTCTGCCCAGCTTGTCCCAATGGCTGTTAAGTACAGTAGAGGAAGGGTACAGAATTCAGTTTGCCTCCTGTCCTTTGACTGTAGTAGTAAGCATGGGAACTAGAAACTTCCTTGGCAAATAGAGCTATAGAATGTTTTCTCCCTCACATGAGAGATCTATAATATTTTGTCTCTGAGAAGACACATATTTGATGCTCAAGCAGATCATGTGTCAGATTTAGCCCAAGGACTGGTTTGTCATGATAGATCAGATCTATCTCAGGTTCTAAGAATAAATGAAGCGGATCTCAGGTTTACTTTTGGGGACGAAGCTTACCAAAATTCGTTTATGAATACCTGACACAAGTATAATTAAAAATAAATAAATAACCTTGTCTCCTCTCTCCAAACAGGTATTGCCTCTATCAGGCATTGAAATGTTGTACTCTTGGTAAAACTTGATAACTGTGTAGGGCTGATGGCCTCCTTATGATTTATCGCTTCTTTGTTTTTCTCACCTTGTAAGTCACTTTGGATAAAAGCGTCTGCTAAACGCCTCAATGTAAATTAAATATTTAGTGCTTCCTTTCTGCCTAGGTGTATTGCTTCGCACCTTCATGAAGTGGGACTCCACTATGAGAGGATTTCAGTTCTGGGCAAAAAAAAAACGGGTTTCATCCCAAAAACCACCCGCTATGGTTTTTGGCTCTGAAGCACTTCCTACGGATCTAAGGGTACTTACAAAGTTTGGAGCTTGCACCCCCTAGTGGTCAAAGGTTATAACATAATTTACAAAACTTCTTATAACTTTTGACTAATTTGCCTTATTGTCTTGAGACTTTTCTTTTTTAGATTATCTGGCTTATGATGAGTGCTACAATACCAAATTAGTCATAAGCGACAGTCCTTTTTCAAACTCCTCTTAGGTCGTACGTCCGATTTGCACAAAATATTGCGTACATCATCTTGGGACACTCCTGACAAAAAATTATTAAATGTTGTGTTATGTTATTAAAAATATTTTGATTTATTAAATGGTTCTTGAGTAATGTGTCAAGATATTAGATGGCAAAAAGTATCTTAGGCTGTGTCTTTGCTATATTAATAAAAATAATCATTATCAAATCAAATGTCTTTCAATACATTTTTATATATATTGTCTAAATTCCCATGCCTGGTTGTACATTTTCTGCCATAAATATGTATTTATTTTTACAGTTCATGTACACAAACTTTTACTACAATACAAGCAAAGTTTCCATTTGAATATATGTTAAACATCAGCCAAGGCAAAAACATTTCACCAAACAAAATTTCAGAAATATATAATAATTATTTTTTTGGCACTCAAAAATTATATTTACATGGCTGTTTCAACAGTCACTGCATCCCTGATAAATTTTTAGATTTTACTTAAACATTTTAACTGCTTTAAAAATTCACAGATTCTTCAAAAATGTTTTGTGGGGTTTGTGATAGAGCAGAAGCTCTGTACAGTGTATAATGTCTCACAAAAGAAATTATTAAAACCTCAATATGATATGGTTTTGTACTATGTTTCACTGAACTGATTATGTTTCACAATATGCCCATGCATAAAAGTAATAAAATCATTGGCTATGTTAACATGTATCGAAATATTAACACACAGAAAATGTATATATGCTTATTATTTTACATACATGTTTCCATGACATGTTTCCGTGTGACAAAAAAAAATACATATGTGTATTGATGAAGGTCAAGCATTTTACGTTTAATTTCTCTGGTTTTTATGATAATCAGCAATGTATAATTCTGCAATCTGTTATGATTTCCATTGTAATAAATGTCTGATGATTTTTTTAAACAAAACTATGCTATCATCACATTTACAAGGCGATGTGTTGTTAACACAAGTTAAATTAATAATTCTATAAATAATGATAATAATTATTTTCAATATAATTAAGAATTGCCATTATCATTATTATTATAATTCTAATAATGAATATAAATGCTTCCACATGCAATCATGTTTATTTATTTTTATGTGCACCCTTTTCATATTTCAGTTCTGATTCACTGAGGCATCCCTTCTAAAATGCTAGAAATGCTGTTCTAAGACCAGCAGTCCCAAATTTACTTTAACACAGAAAAAAATAAAATAAAACACAAAGCTGGTCTAAAATCAGTAGCTATGGATGACATCTACCAACACCCCATACCACAATCAGGAAGTTTGGGTTTGTTCAACAGAATGGGTTAAATCTGTATTACAAATCTTCAGACTCTGGGATCTCAAATGGCTCCAAAGAGACAGTGGGTAAAATGAGGGGCATCCCTTCAGAGATCCACCCCTGGGCCGTCCTGTTGAAAGTGGGCCGCTTGGCTGTAGAATCCTGGAGCTCTGGATATCTTGGGACATTCAAGTCCACCTCTGGAAGCTTAAAAGTTATCCCTCGTGGGGCTTTTTCAAAGCCTCCAAATGGTGTAGCCACCCTGCAAAATTAATATGCAACTGTATATGCTGCTTTTCCTATATTTCTTGCATAGTAAGTTTGTAATTTTTTGTAATTTGAGTATGTATTTTGTAATGTGCATACATAAATAAGAAATTAATAAACCAATATATGAATATATGAAACTGTAAATGCAAAATTTCCAATAGGAAAAACATTTTGGAAATTTCAGCATCAAAGAAATAATTGTTATAGATTTTTAAGAGATGGAACACATTTTTCAGATGGTGCACCTAAAGTTTATTTCCTCAGGAGGGTGCTATGTTGTGCAGATATATTATGATGTCACTAAATGTTTCCAATAGAACTACTGCACCTCTCCTACAATGTGTCATACATAAAATGCAAATAAATACATCTCTAAAATAAACCAACACAAAACTATTGTTTGACTATTTTCAGAACTTTCCCAAATTAAAACGAAACCGGAAATTTCATGTTGGAAGCACTATTCATGTGCATGCTGTGTGATGGCATTGGGATAAATGAGTAATTGCAATACCTATTAAAGCTTTTGTAGTCAGGAAGCTCTGTTCTAGGCTCAGGAAAAGGCATTTGAAGTTTGAGAGTTTCAGCCAGTGTAGGGTCATTGATGATGGCCTCTTCCCATGGGGAGTGGTAGGACTTGGGCATGGCGGTGGCATTGAACCTCTCTGGAGGAATGTTTGTTAAGGGGCCTCCGTAACCTGGGGCAAATGACAGTTTCTTCTGTTTAAATTTTGGAAAAAACTGCATGTTGTGCTGAGCTGAAGTTCAGGATAAAGCATAGTCTTCTGTAATACCTTTTGTAGAGCACATTCAGGGCCATTGACCTCAATTGAGGTGAATACAGTGGAACTAAACTCAAATTAAACACACCTTAAATAAAACTATACAGTACTTCAATACTAACACAAAAGACAAATGATTAAAAAAAATCTTGGATTTAGTTCTAAAAAAATACATGAAAACAGCTATGCATACTGTAACCCCTTTAACCCTTTTAAAGTCACTCAGAGTATGAGTCACTCAGCTGAAAATAGAAAGTGAAATGGGGGGTGCTGTCACTATCATATTCTCTCGCCACTCCTACAAATGATACAAGGTTTTGGAAGCAACTACCATCTTACAATCTTGTGAGCATGGATGTTAAAATTTTGTAATCCTCTTGATTTACATAGCTGCCATTATCACACAATATTACACTGAGATGTTTGAGTATGTGCCATTACACAAACAGTGTTTATTTTTGGCCTGATGCAAAATAGATTTCTTCTTATTATAATATCATATTTTATATAGTGTGGTTTAACTGCATTCTAAACACAACAATGTATATTATAAATTGTCTGGGTTACACATGTAGCCTCTGATGTTGTGTCAATGTAGTGACACTGGGGGTCTGACCTTGGGAGATGGTCGCTGTGCTTTTTATATAAAAGGCCATGAAAAATGCCCTTAAAAATCAGCGCCAATAGGAATTGGTTAGTGGTATTTGTATGCCAGTCTCCCCCAGGATATCTGGGTATAACAGGGACATGGCATGCACCACTCATTCAGATTTGTGCTAAGGAGCCGAGATGTGCTCGGCTGTCAACAGTCAGTTTTTATGTAACTGAGACATTCCCTTTCTGTCACTTACTCGATGTTGTGTCGATGTAGTGACACTAGGGGTTCCTATACTAACCACAATGGCTGAACCAAGCTATGGACTCGCAGTGGCACAGTTGCCAGCAAGCACTGTGTGCCCGAACAAGTCGTCACGGAATCCAAAACCTTCATTGCACTGAAAGTGAGAAGCTAATCATACCAAAAGGACAGCATTATAAAGCTTCTACAAGAACATAGCAGAAATTCTTCTGGTCAAATGCATTGGAATTGTGAACTTCTTCTCGAGAGGAGAAAAACCTACCTACCTAACAGCCTACCTAAGGGGAGGATATATGTGGAAATAGATGGACTTCAGGAAAGTACCACATCAAATTTTGCCTACAAGGGGGGACTACGTAAGGAGAACCACACAAATTATAGGCCATGACAGATACACCGTATAGGGGAAGACATAGGTTTATTGAATTACTAAAGTACATATGGAATATGACGATCTGTCAGTGAACTGCTCATTACTTCTGAGGTCCAAAGCAAAGTGCGTAATGGACACAGCAGGGATAGGACTGGGTCTTCTTTCAAATGTAGGAGGGCCTGCAGTTTCACCACTTGGTCCCTGAAGGGAGTCATGAAAACCTTGGGGAAGTAGCAGTCTCAGCACTACTGCCCTCAAGGATGCAATACCCCAGGAGCCTTTTGAAAGTATTTTAGTGGGACCACTGTTTACCCTTCGAAAAAATTGAGGCAATTCAACATTGATTGGACATGCTCTTCTGTGAGACACGCCATCATATTGACCAAGTCTAATTCCCAAGAAAAGAGAGGCACTGGGAAAAGCTGAATCGCACTGATGAGACAGTGCAATGGGTTGGTATGGGTAAGCCACCCCCTCAAACACCGTGCTAGAGGCTGCAACAGAACAATCTGTGTTTCTTTGAGCCGTAAAGACACTAGGTGGATTGCGGCCAACCACGGGTAAAACCAAACTGACGGCTATACTGTGGCATCTCTCCTAAGAGGCGAAGGCTGAGGACGAATGGACACAAGGGGGATGGTGCCTCAATGCAAGAAGAAACCGCTCATTGCGTGACATAGTGTTGGCCCGTGCTAAGGCACAGAATAGACATGCCCCTTTAGGCCCTTGCCTTGACCTGGGTGGGGACTGTTAGGCCGCCATTGCATGTGTTCTGTGTTGTGTTCTGTGGTGCCGGCTGAGGTGTAGAGGTAGCCGACTGAGGACAGGGCCCCAAGTTTGGTGAGGAGCAGACAGAGGGGGTTGCCTTTGGGGCCTGTACCCTGGGGTACGACCATGTCGAGGCATGATGTGTTTTATTGTCTCCATCTGCTTCTTCATCGCTAAACACTTGAGGGCAAAGTGGATGGGAGCATTAAGAATACACACTTTCTCTGCATCTCAACAAGGTATAGCCATAGGTGTTGCTCCTGGATAACCATGGAAAACATAGCTTGACCCAGCCCTGCACCGTGACTTTCGTCGTCCGACAAGAATTCATCCATTGTATCTTCCAAATCACCTTCAGGGCTCACAACAGAACGGGCAGGAAGCAAGCAAATTGGTTCTTCTTAAAGAAAAAAACACCTGCGACCGCAATGTCCCATTAGACATGTTCTCACAATGGGAACACAAATCTTCAACGAATGACACCTCAGCATTGGCATAGCCTAAACATGTAAGGCAGAGATCATAGCTGTCCAAGGGAGAGAGGTGCCAACCGCAACCAGAAACACATGCACAAAGGGCATGATTATACCTGAGGAAATTCACTTTATAGAGGAAATATTTCCCTTTTTTTCTGTGACCGACATGCTCAAAGGAACTCTCTGCACTTATCTGTGCTGCCAGAGAGAGAGAGACATTATATTTCCAGTCAATAAGAAACAAAGAATAACACAGATCGTCTCCAAAGAATCCACTCTGTAATTCCTATTGCTGCTTATTTTTAAGGCCAGTTTTTATTGCTGGTTTATATAAAAAGCAAAGACATTGGTTCCCCAAGGTCAAGTCCCCAGTGTCACTACATTGCATGACAGAAAGGGAACTTATGATTTTGACATACCAGGTGCTATGTCCTCGGGATTGGCTGCATTTCTGGGATCCGGTGTGTTTGGTGGTGTTTTTGAAGCAACTCCTTTACTTTCAGAGTTTTCAGCACTGGCCTGATTTTCATTCTGAAATGAAATGTCAGTTTAATCATTTCTGTTCAAAAAAGTGTATAAAGATCCTTGTGCAGAAGTCAGCTAGAACATGACAAGGGGAAATGTAGGTCACACACTACCAGCATAAGAATCATTTGCCAGTCATAGACCCAAGATTTAATGTATAACCATTATTCTGTTTTCCTGGCTCCAGCTCGCCAGAGGGCTCTACTATGGGGATCTGACTGGTTTCTCCTTTGAATGTGCTCATAACCATACCTATTAAGGGAAATGAAGGGAAAGCATATTCACTGGGTATACCCATCCACCTGGCCACTTATGGGTCATTGCACCCTTTACTAATCATAACAAGGCTTTTTGGCAGATCATGTACAACAGCAAAATGCTCTTTTTGTTTGTTTTTTGTCTTTTATGTTGACTTTAATATGTTGATTTTATGTTGATATATCATGTCTCTTTTTATTATTTTATGTTGATTCTTTTATGTTGGTTTTATGTTGATACTTTAAGTTGATTATGTTTAAGTTGATAAATTGACTTTTTTGGCCCATGAGAATTATGGAGGATTTAAAATAGACCATTAAACTTTTTCATTAAATCAATTAGATAATGAACTCAGTCTAGGAGATTTTTTGTGTGTTGTGTTGATTTCTATTGTTCCTGCTGGCTGTTTCATTGCAATGTGACCAAATTGAGATGAATCTTAGGATCAATGCCTATAGCAGTGTTTAGAGGACCTCTTTGAGAGGTTAAGAATAATATTCTGTGGTTTTATTTCCTGAGGGCCATGCTATACTTAGGTCTGCAAAATATGTAAAAAAGTTTGTTCATACAAAAATTTGGATTTGTATAAATGCATTTTGGCACATAGTGTGACACAAGCCTGTGCGCACACACACAAACACTTATGTACTTGAACAGTGATAAATGAAGTAGGTTGTCAGGGAAGCATGGCAGGGCTGACCCTAGAGGAGGAACATTTGGAAGGACATTAGGCATGTGGCATTTGCTATCTTCCATGTGTGGCTGCCATTCATTCAGCTGAGCACATGGTTGCATGCAGCAGTTTAAACAAGCAAATTACAATTACATGACATTCTAGACCCAACAACATTTTAGATACAATAGATACATTTTAAAAGACTTCTAGTCTTACTGTCAATAATCAAATGATAAATTTGAATCAAACTATAAGCCACTTTTTATTACGCACAATGATTAAAAATTATTGTATTATCAGTGTTAAAATATATACTGTATTGATTTGCATTTGCATCTGTCATTAATAATCTGTTACACCAAATAAAATGAAATTCCTAATTTCAATTTTTAGCTCCAAACAGTCATGTCCTTACTCTCATGAGTGAGTGTATGTGTTTAAATGTTACTTACATTATATACAGTGTTGGCTTCATTCTGAATACTTTCAAATGTGTATTTCTCTGATCTCCGTTGTCGCATCTTAAAAAGACGAGATCCACGGTTCGACAGGAGAGAGAGTTCCTCCAGCATAATGTCTTTAGGAGTGGAAAGTTTTTTCCCAAGATCCATAGTAACACCTGCATTATTATCACCATTTTTCATTATTACAATATAATTCAGCACAGACATTTCTAAAGTATTGCTTAAAACATCACAATAATGAACAAATAGTGTACAGTGAAAACTTTTACATTATAGAATGATCAATGTCATGTGTTTTGGTTAGAAAGAAACCATAACATATGCAAAGTAAGGTCCGTTCTTGTGTATGAAACGTTCAGAGTTTGAATACTTGTATTAGACTTAATAGAAGCAGATCAACTCAATAAATTTGCATAAATAGCATAAATTTGATAATTATGATCATTTACTACCAATTTTTAGGGTTTATACCTTATACTATATTTTTAGTACCTTATACTACTTAATTTTAGTGATATTTAGCTACGATCAAAATCTATGTTGATGTTATAGATTTCTAAGTTATTCCAAGAATAGCATTTTGTATGTGTCAATGTTTAGTACATACTGTTTGATCTATAATGTCACTTAAAATGTTTTAAATTTGCCTTAATCTTGATCTGAAAAGATATTACTCTTTGAATGTGTTGTTTAAAAAGGAAAAGCTCTTCTGCTGTTCACGATCTTTACTCTGTTTTTATTTCAGCTCCAGGCAGCACAGCTGTCCTATCCTGTCCTCCCAACTTTAGCCTCTGTAGAAATAGCTCATGACAATGACAGAGTGATCCTCTGCAAGCAGTGGAGCATTCACACAAGCTTATTTATGGCTAGTATGAGGCCGTGGCCCTGAACTGCACCCTCAATGCTGCTGCTGTCTGATTGGCAGCTACACTGTGCTCTAAAATCATTCAATGCTGATCTGAGAGCAGGTTTCGATGAAGGGGGAATGATTTGCACAAAGTAATACCGTTGGAACCCCCATGAACCTCATGGCAAAGGGCGGCTGCCTGCATCTTCCTCTCACGCGCTGAAAGAGTGCTGAATTGTGACATGGTGGTTTAAATGAATGTTAAGTACTGCTGCAACACATAAAGGACACAGATACATGATACAAAACAGACCTTAGAGAATGTGTCTAAAAATGTGGATATAAAGACCATAAGCTTTACAAATGGCATGGTTTTATTAAATGTTTAAAAACTGCTAAATTATTATTATTAATATATATTTCTATTGCTAATAGCCAATACATTATTTTAACACTCAAAAAACATCCACCAAAAATCCAAATCGAAGTGACAACAGATCAGAAAAGGAACACAATAATAAAAGCAGACTTTATGCAGTTAAAAATTTGGCTTTCTGAGTCACTAGAAATATTTCAGGGATTTTAATTTGAAGGACTTTACTAGCAAGTGATCTGAAAGTGTAAAGAACATAAGCCGATTCTTTATACAGAGCAAGATGTCATATGTCATGAAGTTAAATAAATCATTGGTTGTAGATGAGCTGGTGACTGAACATTGTGTCCATGGTGTAGAATATATTTACAGCCTGATCTTGCCAAAAGAAACGTTATTGGCACAGCACAATATACATAACCATGTTATTTCATCTGGTTAGATGAATCCTTTAATGTTTTTGGTAACAGTTTGAATTGAATTATGTAATAGGTTCGTATTTCTAATGATAATAGCCTGGTTTTCAGTAGTTACCTAATACTGTAATAATAATTTTGCTGTTGATTGTGTATATTATGTGACAATAAATTTACTTTAAAACTTTTTTGACTATATACAGAGTATGGTCATACTCTGACATTAGAGAAAAGGATTTTCTAAAAAAAAAAACATTTTAAATTCATAAGGGCTTTTTCAGGGCTTTTGTTTTAATTCATTATATTTCACTAATTGTTTCAGAATGAATTGTGCACATAAACTCAACATCAGTTATGTAAATTATATTCATATGTTTTCTGACTGTTGGAGTAACCTTAGATTTTTTTCCTTTTTAAATTTATCAGAAACTTAATACGTTATGTTATCATAGTGTTAGAACTATCTACAAAACACAAATCACAACCCCCAACACTGTTCTCCATCATGTTCACACAACATTAAGTATTTCAAGGAAGGCCTTGTTCTTACCTGTTGCAGTTCTGTTTGTGTTGGGTTCTTCCTGTATCTTCTAAAGAGGTAGTTTGATCCAGCCTGATTTGTCTTTGTCTCCCACTCTGCTCTTGACATGCTCTGGGGTGGGGGTGTGTGAGGGTTTAGTGGAACGCCAGCTTACATCAATAGGCTAATTTTAGCTGTGTTCAGAACTCAAACATCTCACAATGCTATATGATGGTATGGGGCAGGGGTGCGGAGGGTTTTTATATGAGAAAAAGTGTGCCGAGTTTTTTGAGTGTGTGTAAAAGGTGTGTGTAATGTAATTACTGTAAATATAAAAAGTTAGCATTTGATTGGGATATATTCGGATATACCAATTATATATTTTTTCTTTATAATAATTAGTACATACATTCAAGGTTGGATTATGTCTTTTACAACCAATCTGGTTCCATAAGTCTTGGTGTTTGTTCAAACATTCCGAGCAATTTGTGCAATAAAAAATTTACCATTTTTTGTCACACTCTCTTTCACCCAGACAACCCCTAAAGCCCTCCCCCACCACACACTCCTTCATAAGAGAAAAAGACAGGCCTTATTGCATAACACTTCATTCTGAGGGCTCAGGCTGGATTTGCACTTCATTGATACTGACATCAGCCTTTTCATTATTTAAAATCAATGTTGCCAAGGACTTAATCTATACTGGAACACTGTATAATGGAATTACATCCTGTTCTTATGTGTAGTTTTTCACATTAACAATTAACATTAATTAATTGTTATATTAAGTTAATTTTGTTTTGATTCTGTTGCTTTATAATTTCAGTCACAGACATCTTAAAATGTTCTTGTGAAGTACTGAGATATTTGTTTGTTCCTAGAGAAGTAACCAAATATCACAATTTTCCATGTGACAGTTTTATTGTTATTAAAAGACCTGATATAATCAAATTGTGCTGTAGTAGTAAACATAAGGGGAAATTACTGATAAACAGTAGTGACAGCATCCATGGGTATTAGTGTCCAAAAACATTATTGGTTTATGTAGCAACGATAGTAAGAACTTTCAATAGTAAAAGATGTGTTTATAATATTAGCATTGGAAATACAGAAATTATTGAAGCGCAACACAGTAGTTAAATGGAACCCTACAATTTCGGTTATTACAGTGCATTCTTCATATACTGTTAAAATAAATTAAAACCAATTGATTTTAATAGCATTACATTTACAAACCCCTCAAAAACATTACAAATCATTTAAAACATTTATAATTTGGTTTACCAAAATGTTTCTGTCTGTGAGAAAACCAAATAACATAAGGGCGTTTCTTAGTGCCTTCCACACTTTTCTCCATGTCCATTTATGTAATGTAAGTCTATCATGTTTTGACCTTCATATCCACAATTACATTTCAGCACATTCTAAAGATCCTTTAACACATCTCAAAAATCAAACAGGAAAATTAAAGTGTAAATACCTAACAATCTATAAATGTTGAAGACACAGAAAGAAAGATTCAATTACAGACACACAATCACAGAGTTAAATCGCTAAACTTCTGTCATTTACAACAGAGTTTTCAAATAATACAATTTAAAATCATAAACATATACTATATTATTCTGGTTTTTTTTCTAAAACTCATGTTTGTGTAATCATCACACAGTGTGATAATCATTGCTATTTTAACTGCACATGTCACAAAGACAGAAGGTCAGCCAAAACCTAATACATATCAAGAAAACATGCTAACACCACTGAAAATAACTTGAGTTTCACACTTTTGTGCTCATTCATATAATGAAAGACATGATGTTCTGCTTACAAAAAAGTTTATTTTATTAAGCTTACTTAAGCAAAATTCGAATATATTTTGTATACTTTAGGTTCTAGTACTAGTATACTTGTAAGTGTTTCAGTAGTAATTTGGGTTAAACTGGTCAAATTATTAGTCTAAAAAATTGTACTCATACTAATAACATATACTAGTAACATTAGTAAACTCTGTGAGTACACAACCATGTTTACAACTGTGAGTTTACAACTATGTTTTTCTAAGAAATACACAAAAAATAGCCTGAAAATATACTTTCTAATTTTTCTTTTAAACGAAGTAAAAAACATTACACTTAAATAAACTTTTTTGTAAGGGTACATAAAGCTTACCTGACCGATGTTATATGACCATACATAAAATTCCCTTATATATAACCATTATAACCAGATTATTTAGATATGCTTTTTAAACAATAACACATTTCCTTTCACAATTTCCAACTGACTTTACAATTTCCAGCCGACTCTTTGACTCTATAATTAGTTTTAAGTGTAAAATTCCTGGGCAAAGAATTACCCCTGTTGTACCTATTGCTAGAACCCAGAGGTTGTGCGGGACGGAAAGGCGGCCCGCACAAGATTGGCTTTTTTCGGACTAAAGAGAAAGTGCCGTTGGTTGATGCAACAGCTTGTGGAACACCAAGAGACTCATGTGGTACTCTTTGTTTCCATTCTGCTGGTGTTTCTGGTAGTGATTTTCTATGAGCAGCAGAAAGTTTAGCCTTATCCAGACCAACAGGGCTTTGGTCAACTTCTTTCCAGGAAGAGAGTGGCTTTTTTGGCTGTTCGACCCATGAATATTGTCTGCTCAGTGGTTCACGTGTGGGATAAACACCTGGGCTGGATACAGGAGAAGATGGCGATAAAGAGGACTGTCTCTGGGGGAGAGATAAAGAACGGCTCCTATTGAATCCCTACAGAGAGACATGAGAGACAGAGAAAGACAGACATGACATTCCCACCTTCCAAAATACAAATCATAACATGCATTTAGACTGCCCTCATGTGGACTGAATCTGTAAATACCCTTTAAAGACAACCTGATTGATTATATATTAGTTTAGGAGGGAAGACAGTTGGTTTGCACAAAGTTAATGACTAGATTAAAAATGGTTGCTGTTATAAAAATTTTATGATCTGAACTTTTGCCCTCACACTCTTAAAAGATTGAAAAGATTTTGAAAGACTGATGCTTCCCTCTTAAACCTACAGACTTTAAATACTGTGCCTGTGATCAAAGTGTCCCTTGGTTGGCACACTTACACGATATAACCACTTGAGTTACTCAACAAAGAATAGAAAAACTGTGTAAACTAACCAAATGTAAGAGGTAGGATTTTATAAATGTACAATAGATATGCAGATTTATGCTTTAATATGATTATTAATAATGGGATCATGGCAATTTAAAATTTCTTACTCAATGTGTTTAGATAAATCAACATAACTATGACTACAGTAGCACAGACTTTGTTTACGAAGGTGGGGGAACCTAAGAGACAAAAATATTTTGATCTTCATACTCATTAATAAGCTCTGAACTCATTTTTTAAATTATTATCTAAAAATTGGTTTCTGCCTCTGTCTGACAACACTGCTTTGTTCTAATGTTGTTTTAGGGAATTATATTTTCAGTCAGCTCTGTGTTAAGTGTGGGGTTATTTCTTACCTTTCTGCAAAAAGGCACTTAGCTAGTTAAAGTGCAGAACTTATCAGATTACTTAGTGTCTTAATAGGGTTTGTGTGCTTCAAAGATGGGGGTGTGAGAGCTATTTTTAAAATGAGCTATGTGGGATGGTAAAAGCAACAGTGCCCAAGCAACTACAACTGCTTTTTTAGAATATAATTAGGCTGACAGTACTAATATTCTAGTACTAATATATAATACATTGATATTACTATAAAGACATGCAATAAACAGTTTGAAATGTTGTTAAAGTTTTGCTTTAAATTTATGCATTTCTTCATTTATTAACTGACCATTTACTGGATACTAGTAAGTGTAAGAAACAAGAAAATAGCAGTAGCAGAAAACTGTAGTTCATGCATCTGTACAACCCACAAAAAAGGCAGAGAGCAGAAAAACAGGAAAGCAGACAGAGTTGAGAGTGATATTTATTCATTGGAAGTTCCAAGAGTGCAATAGTTCTGAAATAACAGGAAGTAACAGAGTTCAGAATGACATTGCTGAGTGTGATCTTCTCTAAGCATGTGTTTTGCATGCGTTATTTTACTAAATATTATATACATATATTATATATATGTATATGTTTCCTCCCTATTTAACAGTACATTCCATTTTACAATCCAGGTTTTTGGTAGAAACTTCTATAGGCTTTACACAATTTTACAAAGTTATTTTTCTCTCTGCAAAAGCTGAGAAATATGTAACCTATCACAAATTGCTATACAGATAAGTAGCTCTAAAGACAAAAAAGTTAACTAAAGAAACCATATTACACTAATCAATATTTTCAAAACACAGTCTGTTATTATTATATGGCAATAATTAGATGTGCCTAATAAAAACTTCCAGGCTCTCCCCACTGAGGTTTATCAGTAAAAAGATAATGGTAGACACTTTGTATTGAAAAGATGCTCATTGGATGTTTCCCAAAGTATCTGCTATCAACATATAAAAAACGATGATAGTGTATTACTGTATCATTAATACATGATGTAAAGAGTAGAACATATAAAATAAATGAAGATATGTCTTATCTTTAATGAGCAAACTCATTAAATGTACTGGAAGCTTCTAGAAACAAAGAAAATGTATTGTGTGTGCAAGCACATTTGGCAATAAAGCCCTCTTCTGATTCTAAATGTAATCAATTAGTGTTGCATTATTACTGGTTTCCATTGCTTGCCTCCAGTGGTTGACTTTTTGGCTGAAAACTTTGGTCTTGGAGCCATTGGCAGTGCACATCGTGGAATAAATTCATTATTAACAGAGAACGAAGGTATTGCACTGATATTGCCTCCAGAGCTCTTAAGAGCCAGACGGGTGTCAGAGGGGCCTTTGTTATTAGTGCCATCATTCATGGCTAGCGCAACAGTGGTGGCTTGAGTTGAGGCAGACTGACAGGTAAAGGGGTATGAAACACTTACCTGTCCACTGGCTTTTGGAGGATTTTGCTTAACTGGCTGTGCAAATTTGGGAAAACTGTTTGGGGAGGGAGAGAGCATTGTAGATGGTTCAAAAGTAGGGGACTGGGCCTGCAAAATGGTAGGGACTTGGGTAGGCATTTGTTTAAGCTCTTTAGGGGAAAAAGAACACAACTTGGGCCTTGTTTCTATACAATCTGGAGTGGAGTTGTAGGTGAAGAGTGAGGAATCCAACTGATAAGGCTGATGTTTCATGACATCCAGAACATTGAGATGTTTGGGAGGTGGTTTGGCTTTCTCCTTGTTTGCTTTGGGTTTTATTTTTGGGCTAATTGCAGCAGGGGGTTGTTTACCGGCTGCAAGGGGATAAAAAGGGGACAAAACGGGATTGTAGGACACTGGAGGTGGGGCACGAATATTGGAGGAGTATTTCCAGGTGCTTGGCATTGAAAGTGTTGGTGAGGAGGATCTGGCTTTGTTAGCTCTCACAGTCTCATCATCTACAACAAATTTTTCCATACGGGACTGCCTCCGAGCAAACAGTTCAGCTCCTTTTCCTTTAAGGTTCAGCCCCTCAGAAGCACCTGCATCTGATGAACAACCTTTAGGAAACATTGATGCAGTCTTAGGTATATTAAAGTAAGGGCTCTTGTTCTGTGGTGGGCAGGAAGCAACTGAATTGGCATTGTTTTGTGATTGAGTCCATGACGTTTTAGAATAGGAAGGACCAGCATGGATTGAGACTGGTGGGGTCCTGGCTGATTGATATAGAGCTGGTGTCTGGTTTGGAGCCCAAGCCTGCTGTGATATTGGTTGAGATGGCAGTGAGGTCCAAAGTTTACCAGTGGGCTCTGGCTGTGAAAGGTTTCCTTGGGGTGCTCTTTGTACCTGGGTACGCACAATAGTTGGAACTGAGTTTGTTGATGGAAGGGGACTACGAGAGCCATGACTTTCTGCAGACCAAGGAAGTTGAGCAGGGTTGATAACAGGTTTGGGTAAGACAGGTGGAGGGTTCTTCAGCTTGATTGTTGGAGCTTGCATGAAGTTGCATGCTTCAGCCCCCAGACTGAGAAAGTCGTCTTCTGGACAAGATTCTATTACTGACCTTTGATCACCTTTCTTTTGTGACATGGATGTTTCTTTTAAGTCTACCTTGCTTACTCCTCTTCTTTTGGTTTCTGGTAGGATCCCTGTCTTGATTGCAGGTATAGCAATACGTTCATCACGGGAAGCAATGATGTCTGCTGTGGGGGACCAAACCTGTGGAGTTGTGTTAACTGGAACAGGCACTTTGAATATGTTTTCAGGTTTCTTAGTTGTGGGACTGGAAACACCTCTGACTGGCATAAAATGTTCAGGGCCTTGATTGTAACCACCCAGAAATGGCTTAGCAGTTCTGTTAGGCACAAGGGGTCTGGAAACAGTTGTACCTTGGTATAGATCCAGATCATTCACATCATTGGCTGACTGTGGCAACATGTGTTGCTGATATTGCTGCTCTTGATATTGCTGTTTTTGTCCATCATAGACATCTATTGGGACCTGTGTACTTTCCTCTTGAGGAGTAGGCTTTGAAATTTCCAGTTCAGTTTCCACATATGCATCCACTGGTATGACTTTTTGTTTCATTTCCTCTTGTTCTGCAGATAGTTCATCCATTCTTTGACGCCTTTTAGCAAACATCAAGACTCCTTTGCCTTTTGTCTCTGGAAGATGCTCCATTGTTTCCAAGTTATACTTTGTTGGTACTGTCAAGAAACCCTGTTGTTCAAAGCAGCGCCTTGGTTCTGATCATGAAAGAAGCTGCTTCTCCTTCAAACTGTCTGGTTGCAGAAGGAGACTTACGCTGCAGTTTAAAATTTCGTTCTTGTCTTGAAATTTGTTGTACAACCTTCCTTTATTGTAGCTAACAAGTGAGACTTTGCTGGTCCTTTGTCAATTTTTTTGCACATCAACACCCCCTTGTTTTTAGATTTTGGAGCAACAATCAAACTCAAAGTCTTGTTGCATTTAGGCTTTTTTAGCTGTTTTTCCAACTGCCCTTAGCCCTGCAGAGGGAATAGATTGAAAAGTATGATCACAATAAATAAACTACTTGGAAGCAAAATGACCCCAAAATAAAAATCATAATATGGGACTATCATGTATTCAGTCTCAAATTTTGCCTGTCATGTTGTAATTGCCATTATTAATGAATTCCTTTATGAGTTAATAAACAGTATAGGTATAAAAAACATGTATATTAATAAGATTATGTATTATTAAGTCGTAATTAGTAATTAGTATTAGTTATTAGTATTAATTTATTAGTAAATTTAAGATGTAAATGCAGTTCAGTACCCTTGTCACGTTTTATATATTATTGAGAAAATAAGCAAACTTACACTTATATCCGGACAATCTATACAGTAGTTTTATCTTCACATCTCTGCAAAAACATAATTTTCTCATGCTTATACCTGGTTTACTAGCAGTCCAAAGCCCCCTGACTCACTGAAAGCTTTTTTAGGTGAACAAACATTGCAAGGGGTCATAAAACCCCTTGGCTAAAGTGGATATCTCTGCAAACATGTGCCACTGTTAACTCTGTGGTGGGCTGTCTGGATTGTAAAGCGAAAGAGTGAGCATGTAATAGAGCAAGCAAGAGAGAAAGAGATGGTGTTCGCTATGCCAAAAGATCGTATGACAAATCTCTACTGACACATGCTGGTGTCTGTCAAACCAATGGCCTGGGGACTACTGGTGACACACTCTTATTTATGTAGCTGTTAAATGCTGGTGTAGCACAAGGTTTTCCTTGGCCAACTAATTTTGGTACTGGCAAATTACAAGCAAATTACAAGCAATTTAAAAAAAGCATGTTTAATCTAAAATATAGTCACTTTCTGTAGTCAATACTTATTGCTTGCTTTTTATTACAGATTAGGGACTCCTGACCCAACAGCTAGCACCAAGGCATATGTCACAGGAAACATTGCGTAGTAAATCAACTGATGGCCAGTGTGAAAACCCAAGTCCAGATTTGGTTGGTTATTTTGGTCTAGGCATTTTAACTGCCAAGACATGCACATGCAAGCAAGTATTCTAAAAACCAGCCAAATAATAAAATCTTAAGATTATATGTGTTCATTTTATATATAAACATATATTATGTCCAATAAAATTTTTAAACAAAATGGTGAGGTATTCTTATCTGTTTTAAATGTCTCAGAAGTTATAACACAAGAATATAAGAGTACAATAACATCTCAGAGGAGAGGTACGGTGAAGAAAAGGGCAAACAGAGAGAGATACAGACTAAAGAGAACCACTGAAGAACAGAATTGAAGTCTGTCTTACGTGCATGTCTTGCCTGGTGTCTGCTGCATCTGGCCAGTTCAGTCAAGGAGCAACACCCCACCACTGTCTGCTCAGCACCCAGGGCTTGAATTCCACTTGACACACTTCACACAGGAGGCACCACACCTCTCCCTCCTCCTCCACTCCTTCTGCTTCGTCCTTGTCTTCTTCTCTCCTCCTCTAAGTTCAAGTAATCAAAACATTATTAAAATTGTACTGGGTTGTAGTGATGTAACAACAGAAGACATGTGACCTCAGAGGCTTTAGGGTTTAGTCTGCTTCACACTTTAGACTTGGTCAGATTGTAGGGGAAGTGTTTTCTTAAATAAATATAAACTGCAAGTAATATCTTGTGAGATTCTAGTGAGAACTGCAAGACAGTTGGTTGCCATAGCAACTATGCAAACCATGGAATAACACAATTGTAAATGTGGAAATTAGGTTGTAACTAAAAGCATCCAAAACAAATGAACAAATGTTATTTTTAACCATCTTCAATGTAGTCAACCTTTGCCTGGAATTTGTAAAATCGCACACTTGCCATTTTATCATCCAGCTTCTTAAGGCCTCAACCTGGAAAGGTTTTTAAACCAGATTGAAGGAATTTCCATCTATGCTGGACTCTTGGCTGCTTTTTATTCATTATTTGGTCCAAGTAATCCAGTTTAAAATATTTTTTAAAATAAAATGTAGTCTCCTAATGAAAGAAATTCATATTTTAGAACTATTAAATTTGTCTACAAAAGTTGTATTGAAAAGCATTCAAACTTCGAAACATATACCTTCAGATAAATAATTTTTAGAATCATAAGAAACATTTTGTCAAGTGATAACCCCAACTAACCCTAACTTACATTTTTGACAAGTAGTGAAAATAGGAAACTGATCAGACTCTTCAGAATGGACTTGTGAGCTGCTTTCAGGTCATTCTCTAACCCTGAAATTGGTTTCAGGGCTAGTAACAGTAATATATGAACACTGATGGTGACCAGAGACAGACTCACTTGCTTTGTGTCAGACTCACTTGCTTGCTTTGTACCACTTGCGTAGTATGAAAACTATCTCTCCAACAGAAAGATAGGCAGAGTTTCCCAGGGGACCTAAGCCTATAAGGTCAACCAAAATAGGGTCCATCAACACTGATAAACTCTCTCTTTATAGTACAGGAAGCACACACATGGACTCACAGAAAAACATAAAACACTAGATATGGATATATACATGACAAAGCCAGAGGATCTAGTTATTGCCATGCTTTGCTTATGTGAGAATATGGATAAGTGCATGTTAAAGGCATACATTTAAATAAATAGATCTTTTACTGTGTTGATGTGGAAATGTTTCCTTGTATTAGATAATGAAATTAGTTACAATTGTATGTGTGTATGTGTAAATATTACCTTATTTTCATTTTCAGATTTTCACTGAATTGTTGTGGAAAAATGTGTCAGAAACCCCTTCAAAATTTCATATCCATGTAATTCTGGGTATTTACAGAGACCAATAGCCAAGAAACAAAAGCATTCAAAACATCTCTTGGCACAAAATCCTTTCTATTTCAGACCCTTAACCTCAAAGTAATTTTGCCCTGTCTATAAGCACAGCCTAACAATGCCCAAATATAGTCAAGTGAATCAGTTACCTTCTGATATCTTATGAATTGATTCTGGGCTCAGTGCTAGTTTCGCCATTTCAGTCATTAATTTAATTCAGAACATTACATAAACAATATATAAAACATCTTGTTAAAACATCTTTCTAAGATCTTTGTTTATATTTACTTTAATTATTTTATTAACAACATTAATTATTACAATACTCATCTAATATTACAATAAAGCATTGCTGAATTGCTAACAAACCATCCACTACAGTTCAATAAACCAACCTTGTCTTATATAAACTATATAAACATCATGAGTTAAAGAGTGGAAGAGTGAATCCTGAGCATGCACACATGTACTTAGTGATATCCAAAATGTTACATTAATTAATCAACGCACATTAAACTTCATTCCTCTTCCTCAATAGGGAACCTGCAGTACTGTCTGTAAACCATCAGTTCGCCTGCTCTCTCTAAAAGGAATGGTATTCACTGTTTGAGTCCTAATGTTAAACTTGTGTTTGTGTCCTGGAAGCCAAACACAACAGTGGGGTGGCTGTTTTCCATATTGTGTGCTTTGATGGTCAAATGTTTCCTGCCTCCAGAGTTGCCATTGCCATTTATGTCACATTATGAATGCACATGCAAGAAAATAGGTCAAAAGACATGAATAGAAAAATTGTCCATGAAATAAATGTTCTAATTGAAGTTCTCATTAGTGCTTAGTATGCTTTATATTACTAAATTTGCATAATAATTTAAAGAAAAATGTACAGTATAAATGTGTTATATTACCAGGTGTTTTATGTTATTTTGTGCATTTTATGTATCTGCACATTTCATAATGAAATATTTAGGGTAAAAAATTATGTATAGCTTCTAAAATCAGTTTTAAAAAAATGCCCCCACAACCAGGGAGGACACGACACGGTTGTCCTTATGCATGTCATGTAGCAAAAACATGTCATCACTCTTATCTTTGATAGACAGCTGTTTCTACATTAGTTTTATTAGGCCGACTTTTGGCTGACAGGTCACCTGCTGATCAAGTTTATAGCTACGCTGGACAAAATGCTTTGATATCTGATAGTTTAATATAAGTTGTAACATGCATAAATGACATGTTGATTGACAAAAAAAATGTTTCCAGCAAAATGAGCCTGTTACGTGCRTGTGGGTTTCCGGAGCGAGGAGCAAACACAACGTAGGTATCCAACTAAGAATGTTTAATAGAAAATATCCAACTCGATACAGGGAACAATGAGGAAGCATATGAGGACCATAGAACACCCAACTCAACTCAACGCCACAATAATAAACTAACAACGGACAAGGAACACCAGACAGAAACCAACTTAAATAGCATATTAATGAAACAGACATGTGAAGGTGATTAAACTTAACAGGAACAGGAAAACCAAATATGGACAAAGACATGGGGGAAACCAAAATGACAGTTCACAGGGGGACGTAACAGAGCCAAAAATTTTCACAAAGTTTAAAACAAAGAAAGCTGTGTAAAAAGAGAACCTTTTCTAATTTTGCTTTAGAATTATGGGTGTTATTGTGAAATCTTCAATGTGTGAGATGAATTATTAAAAGGATAATTTAGTCACATGAAAAATAAATAACCCAGTAAATAATTAATGATAATAATAACAAATATATTAATAATAATAAATAATAATAAGTAATCAAGGTCTTTTGTTTTTTTGGAAAACAAAGATAGCTAGGATAAATGATTCATACAGTTATACAGTGTTGCTTTAGAAAAGGGGTTTTCAAAGTGTGAGGCGCGCCTCCCCAGGGAGGTGCCAGAGCACGTCAGGGGAGGTGCAGGGAGAAATTATAATAAATTTAAAAAACGTTAAATTTAATATTATGTTTTTTTGTGATTGTTTTAATTATTAGGCTTTGTTATTACTCTGAAAATAAGTGCACTTTTCATGTTAACACAAATAATGATAAAAGGGAGTTAACAGTCTTACATTGTTCTGTGTGTTTATCTTTGTGCGTTTGCGTGTGTGTGTGTGTGTGTGTGTTGGGGGGGCTCCATTGGGTAAGTTGTGTCAAAAGGGAGGCCCACTGTCTTAGACTTTGAAAACCCCTGATTTAGAACATAACATATGCTATCTATGTTGTAATTCTGAACATGACAATTTAAACTACTGGCTTTCTGAACGGATATATAATTTGTAATTTTAGTGAATGATCAACATCAAATTGTCTAAACAAAGTATATTACTGGGGACAATTACCAAGACATTTGTTGAGGGAATCCACAAATATTACTGGATTATATTACCTTGTTTTTGTTTAAACATTTCTGAATAATGTTTTGAACTGTTATTTTCAAAATCAGATGATTTGCCAAAAAAATATGGTATTTTTATTACAACTCTGGTGTCCAGAACAGAGGTCTCCCTATAAAGTGATTTGTGTGCTCAGATTAAATAAAGCTTAACTTTATCTATATTTATAGCAGTAAATGTGTTATGACAATAATTTTGTCTACATGTCATAAATGGGCAAACTTGTTCCAACAGGGAGAGAGAGAGAGAGAGTGAGTGAGTGGGGGAGAGAAAAAAGAGGGAGGGAGCAATGTGGCACTTTCCAGTGTGTCTAATGTTTATATTAAGCATATTGTTTATACTTATCCTAATTATAAATTTGGTTGAGTCAGTTTCAAGTCCATTTAAGCACAGTCATGTTTGGAGTGGGACCAACGTAATAAAGTAACCTAACCTAACCTAACCTAACCTAACCTAACCTAACCTAACCTAACCTAACCATAACTTTAAATTAACCTCTTGAAAAGGGAAAAATGAAACAGATAAATGGCCTAATCACAAGTGACATTCTGTAATCCGTTTAATTAGAAATATATTAAAGGAATATTAAATATTAAAAGAAAATAAAAAATGGCAAACAAACAGTGCCCTGGTAAAAAGGGCTAGGAAAGGATACTCTTGTATTGACCCTTTATAATCTTGCAAAGCAACATGGTCAGTTCACCAAGGTCAAACATGTCATACAATTCTACGATTTCATGTAATAAAATTAAACTAAGTCAAACAGCACAAAAATGTTCAAGTGGGAAAATAAATATTGTATATTATTGTATATTGTATACAATATTGTATATTGTTTAATTACTGGTTTTAATTCTGTGTAAATGTTTAAACACCATATTAAGAGGATCGCGCTGCCTTTCTGCTATGAGTTTAGTCTAGAGTTTCATGATGAAAAATGTTACCACTCATTCCTGCTGCATCAAGAATAGTTGCAGTAACTCGCATCATTGTTTAAGGAGAAAACTGGACTACGTGTAACATCACATTGCCGAGTGTTTTTAAAAATTTTGTATTTTGTTTGGTTTGATAATTAACATTTGATAATTGATTGTTTACATGGTTTTAGGGATTTGATTTTGGTTGCGATTTGTTAATAAATATTTATATAAATACATCTGCATTTATATAAAAAAAACAGTGTTGATGACGTTTTGCTGAATGTGACCTAGAATCTCTGATTCCTCTCTGTGGCAATGGGAAAGTGAATATTTACAATGGCAACAATAAAGCAGTTACATTAAAATGTTGTAAAAGAGTAAAAATTCAATACTTGATACAATCAGACACCCGTCTCGATGCTGACACCTAGTGTTTACTTGCATGTGTTGCTCTGAAACAACCCTGATTGTACAACTATATCGACGCTAATATTTTAATATTCCGCATATGGATAGTGAACCGAGCCAATCTAAATCCTGCATGAAATGTTACGCTGACATTGACGTCTGTGCTTACATCATCAGTCATCATTCACTGATAAACATGGTTCTTGTATCTTGGAGTTAGGACCTAAACTCATTTTCTGTGTGTTCTGTGATCTTGTTCTTTTCTGTCCTGTTGTGAGTCTTGACTCCACCCTCTTGTCTCCTCGTTAATTATCCAATTTATTAGTTTATGCCCCTCACGTGTTTGCCTCCCCTATTTAATGCCTATTTAATGCCTCTGTCCTGTGCAAGTATATTATTCTGCGTGCGTGCGTGCGTGCGTGCGTGCGTGCGTGCGTGCGTGCGTGCGTGCGTGCGTGCGTGCGTGCGTGCGTGCGTGCGTGCGTGCGTGCGTGCGTGCGTGGGTTTTTTGTTTAAATAAAATACTTTTTTTAAGGTGTACTTGGGTTTTTCATCTGCGATACTAGACACTGAAGAAAAAGGCAAGTTATTTATTTTTAAAATTTTAGTAAACTTACTGTAATCAAATTCTTTTTGCAACTAACCATAAATAGCTGTATGTTGAAGCTTTGGGGGCAGCAGATGGTGTGGTTGTGCTTCAGGCGACCCCAGTTCAAGTCTGTGACCTTTCCCAGTCTAATTTTCCACTTCATCACTATACTGCCCTAACACAATGTGTTTTAGGAGGTATTTACAGCTGGCTTTGAACATGGTGCATCCGATCATAATCAAGGTTTTTTGTTTGATCTGTTGATTTTAGACAAATATTTGAATGGCTTCCAAAGGTATAGTTTATGTAATTTGGAATGCAGAGATTTTGTGCATGTGTTCTTTTTTAATTCTTGGGTTTTGTTTTAATGGCACATTTTTCTTGTGTTTTGTTGTTTGTTTTGTTTGTCCATCCCCCTTTTTTTTTTTTTACAAATCGAACACTACTTATTATAGTATTCTATCTGTTTCATTTTTAAGATGGTGCATATCTTTTAATGCCAAACCTTTTGTCTTTACAGAGAGAATTTTGACAATGCATCAGTTTATGATTCATTAGCAGTTAAGGAGAAAATCCAGAACTGAGTCGAGGGGAGTGGTAACTTAGCAGGGCCTAAGAGCTGTAAGAGTTGCTTACAGCTGCTTTTCTTAAAAGTCTTTTTACAATTTGTACCCCTTTTTCTGCTTTTTAATTTGCTTTTGGATAGATGAAGTAGAAGTGGTGTGCTTAAAGCCATAATGTTCTTCAAACAGCCTGAATTCACGACTATGAAACTTTGGACATTGTGGGGAATTTCATGCCTTGCAAAAATGCATTCCCCAATGTGCAGATGAATTCCAAGGACAATACACAATTTGTCTTGTTCTTCTTTTGCATTTTGCAATGCCAAGATACTCTTCATGTATTTGTCTTGGCGAATTGAGACAGGGAAAAAAAAACAATTCTGTTTTTTTGCAACAGCATGCCATTAACAACACTAAGTTCTGCCCTTATTGGAAAATACTGTGAACACTTGCCTCTTGTCCATCCGTGCTGAAGATGAACAATCACTTTTTGTAATTCAGCAACTTCAGCTATTTCCTTTACAATGAATATCAACATCTTGACCAAGAATTAGGTTTCCAGACAATTCAAATTTAGTTTATGTGGTGTCTCACCCACATGAAGGCGCCAGACATCTTTCAATGTCTGTTCTGATTACCATTTCAGTGCAATACTAACATACAGTTTTGATTAATCCTACACCCTGTTCTGTCCACTTACCTGTCATGCAACTATGCCTAATGTTCTATTGGACTATATATTATATGGGTTAGGTTGTTATAATTATATTATAATGTAATTATATTATTATATATAATTCAGTATAATTAATATTTGAGTAGTTCTGACATTGAATAGACTATTAAATACACTGATTATACTTTACAATAATATGTTGATAACACTTTAAGCTTACTTTGTTTAAATAGTGTTTTTTTTAGGTGTCATTTGTTGTTTAGACATTACATTTTACTATAATGTAGGCTACCAAATGGCAAAATATTCTAAACCACTTCTATACAAAGTCAACAATTTGATGTAATAGGAGTGACAAAAAGACTCAAAACAAAAAAAGTGGCTAACATTTTAGGTCTTTGAAGTGCCAGGCTCTTAAATGTTACTTTTAAGAAATTGTGTCCTAATATGTGTACATATTTCTCATTTATCACATACGTTGACATTTATGATTAAAAAGATGTCTGTATTTTAACATAGCAAAAGTTTTTGACGTAAATGAATATAAGCAAATTTTTCAAGACAGGAGCTGGTATAGCTTTATAAACATTCTGAACATCTTAAAAAGACAATTTAGCAGTACGCAAAGCATTATAACTGTATAAACGATTAAACCGATAACTACAGACTTTAAATACACACAAACAATTTTTTTTATCTAATATATCATTAATTGCTTTTCTAAACCTTTTCATTAACACATAGAAACATTATAAACCAGTACACTAAAAGAGATTAACTATAGACTACATAATTTATACATTATTGCTGTAAAGCTTTTTATAAGCATGACCATTTAAGGTCAATTCAGAACATTAATTCTACAATATTCAGGACCATATGTGGATTTACTGTTAAAGCATGTTAACAATCAGATTGCTGTTGCTGATCTTTTTAAACACAGCTTGACTTAGAAAAAAATTCTACTTTGGGGCAATTATTTTATAGGTAGTGATTTTAAGATTACAGATGATTGAATAATATAACCAATAGGAAAAACACTGATGTTTGAATCAATCAAAGCACTGGTGCAATTAGAAACTACAAAATAGCATCAACATATTATTTGCGGTTCACAATTGTACAAATTTATGGCAGAACAGGGATGTAACATTTTTCATCCGAAATTTGGATTTTCAAATTGTAACACAAGCTAACTTCACCTCTTTGATAGAGCTAATCGGTCTATCAAATATGAATTTATAATTATATAGAATTCATGAACTGATCTTAAATACATGCATAATTTACTATCTGTGGAACACTAAGTAGGTTATTATGTCAGAATAAACAGAAAGAGTTTTCATTACAGCATTTGTTGAGGTTTAGTTTTAAAAAAGCACTTCACCATTATCGCTCAATTTTATTAACATTTTGCTGGATATTGTTTAATAGTGCTATAGGAAGATTATGCATCAAACTTTATGTAAAAGTCTATTTTTTTTACCATTTTAATGTAAACATAAAAAGCAGCAAAATTACACGACTTCTCCACCTCAGCATGTTTTTGTCTGTTAAGTCTACAGTATTCAAACAAACAAACTGCATTTGACATCATAAACCAAGTGCACATCGACTGAAGAAAAAATGGGTCTTAAGGTTGATGGCATGACTGTGTAAATAATTGGGACACATGAGAAGCCTTTTATATACCTGTTGGGATGTGGACACAACTTGTGACTACCCTAGTTATATAGCGAAATCTAGTTATACTCTAGCTTGTCCCTGAGTGCTGAAACTAGTACACCTATCTCTAGAAATAAGCTTGAAATATTAGTCTTGGTACTCAGGTATAGCAAGAGTGTAACAGGGTTCAGCTGTGTAAATGTGTAATATAAGAAAAGCTGACCGGTGCAATGAGAAATTATCTCAGTGACCTCAGAAGAGACTGATTATAAATCAGTCATGTTGCTTTTCTACCAATAACATTGCACATATATTTGCATCACATAACAGTTCTAACCTTCTACCACATACATTCATGAGTCAGATATGACCTTTGGAATTAGAGTATTCAAAAGTCTTTTCAGAAAAAAAATTTCAGAAAGGTATAGAGCAGTCCTGGGCAGTCCAGAATAGGCCACAACAGCAGAACAGTAGTTTACAAAGCAGCTGATGTTATCCAATGAGTGTTTCTCATCTACAGCCCAAGTGCTAATGATGGAATGCCTGAATTATATTCAAACCGCATTGTCAAAAATCCTAAGAGACTGCATGATGTGTTCATCCTACAAACCAAAAGAGCCAACAAGAGTATTATTATTCAGATTTTTAAAAATTGTTAAAATAAAATAAAAATAAGTGTTTAAATAAAGATAAAATGATTATTACTTTTTGGCAGCAGTCAATGAATTCATCAATAGTAACTACACCATCCTGGTTGATGTCCATTTTCTGAGGGGAGAAAAAAATGTAATGATAAAGAATTTTGGAAACTTGTGATCAATAGGCCTTCAGAATAATAGTATTACTTGGAAGAACATTCTGACGTGTTGCCGTATTGCCTCCTCTTTAAGTCGTGGATGGATAGATTTTCCCATCAAATCATAAATGGACTTTAATATATCCAACATTTCCTGAAACAAAAAGATCAGATACAGTACTTGCATTCAATACATCATTGACCTAGCACAAATATGGGATTGTCCTTTGCTAAACATTTTAGTTGCTGTTGAAAATTCAGGCTGTAATTCAGTCAAAGACATAATCAAATAATCTATTTGTTTCAAACCTCTTTAGTAATGTGCCCGTCTTTGTTGATGTCATACAGATTGAATGCCCAGTTTAGTTTCTCTTCAGTAGTGCCTCTTAACAGCACAGAGAGATCACAGACTAACTCCTGCAGAAAAACAGATAAGCTCTTGCAGATGTCATAAAACAATGGACATAACAAAAGTGCCTGTATGTTCATCCTAGCTTATATCTACTCAAATGCCAAAGCATGTTAAAAACCATTGAAATATACACACTTAAAACCAAAAAATAAAAATCTAAAAAAGAGAAGAATGTTTATAAACCATCCTCCAAACTATCATCCGAATTAGTGTATAAGACTTTGTCTAACATTTGTAGTTCCAAAAACAATTAAGTCAAAGATCCTTACCTCAAAACTAAGTGTGCCATTCTGATCTTTATCAAATGCATTAAAGAGAAAATAAGCGTATTTTGATGAATCTAAAAAAGAAATGACATCAGAAAGAAAACATTGATATTTCAGATGAAATGTCTATAATACAGTGAAATGTAAACTTTCAAATGTAATTATAGAAGCATTCTTTATTACAAATATAACTCTGATTTCATCTCACTATAACAGTATTTTTTGTTGCAAAACCCAAACGTGTGAAAAATCTGACATCGGTCCACAAGGAGGAGACATGGACTGCCCTGTGCAGTAAACATCACTGCAGGCAACAAATATGAAATGTACACAAAAGTAACAAAAAAGGGTTACCCCACCTCCCATTGGGAAGAAGAGAGCATAGATGTTTTTAAATGTGTCCTCATTCACAACTCCACTTGGACACTCCTATCACAAACAGAACCAGACAGAAATATTTAAGAGGCAAGAATATCTCCAAAGAGAGCAAAGCACTAAAATGCTAATGTCATTTATTAAGTACTCGCAGCAGCAGGTGTGTAAGTGAACTCTCACATTTTTGAATCCTCTGTAGAGGAGCTGTAACTCTTGTCTGGAAAAGTGGGTCTGTGCCTGAAGTTGCTCCAGATTTTCTGGGTGGTACCGCACAGTTGTGCTCTCCTGCTCTTCGTCCTCATTATCTGCAACAAAACATATCTGTTGTTATACATATGAAATATATCTGCCTTCAAGTATATGGGCAATTTAGTTTCTTTATTTAACAAATAATATTTTCCACTGACTGTGACGTGTGGGAGTTTGGACACACCCTTACTGCCAAACAACTGGGCACTGACACCAAGACCTTTATCTTTAATTAAGAATCCTGGCAGGTCCAGTGACACTAATTACACAAACGCTTGCCTTTTTAATGAATAATGTAAAGAGAGTGACATTTATTGATGGCTTTGTTTGGCCCTTGTTTTCTTTCACACTGTATTACCTGTACAAATTATCTCATGCAATGACTTACTTGCATTGTGTAATTATCAAGTACCTCATTTGACATTGCATTTGTGGTCACATGATGACATTAGGATGGAATCTCTGTACAATAGATCTGGCAGCAATAGTTTTTTTTGACTACTTAGCAAAAAGTGTTTAGCGGCTTTTAAATGTGTAGGTCAATATTCATAGCACAGAAGGCTTGTTAAAGTGAAGGTTGGCTGGCCTGTTTTAGTGAATTTTATTAAATATTCACAATGGTGCCTTAGCAGGTCAGGTAACTAAAGACAGCAACATTGAGCAGTGTCTCCTTTAGGGCATTCTTAATACCTCTGTCCCAGTTTCTCATGAAGAATGTCCTGCATAGTGTTAGATAGGTTAGTGCCTTCAGTTACACAGTTTTAGAGAAGCACAGGTTTTTTCTAAATATGTTCCAGAAGAAGCCCTACTTACGAAGCTTACCTCTAAGGATCCTTGTCCATGTATAGTACATTGTACAAAAATAAATGTCCCTGAAAGATTCTTTGTCAGACTGTATGGTTCCATAAAAAACCATGAACATTTATAGAACCTTTCTATAACACAATATGTTCTACAGACTCTATAGTATGAAGAAAAAA
>JAZGTK010001288.1:0-42296 GCA_036877625.1 Ambastaia sidthimunki
GAATCTGTATTCAGAGATGTTGTATTTAATGATTAGTTCTTCTGTTGTGTGTAATGACATGTTTCAGTTTAAAACATGTTTCATATTTTCTCTGTTGGTTGATTTGATGCTTTATATGCAGATATGAAAGCAAGTTACTGTTTTTGTTGCACAAGTGCCACAGTTTTCCTTTTAATATAGTTTTCATCAAAGAGATGTAAAGTGTGTTTTAGGCTGTAGTACTGTTTTAAATTCACCCAAGGGACAAAGTTTAAATGTGCAAGCTGTTAGTTTTCAGTGGTTTGCTGATTTGCAGGTTTTACAGTTCATAGTTCTGAAGAAGTGAAGGTTATCAGTGATGCTGAAAACACACACACACTCTCGTACACACTCACATAGAGACTTCTGAAGCTATGTTAGTATAGATGCACTCACTGATTTCAGATTTACTACAACCTACCGCTAAAGAAACCTGATATGATTATTTACACCAAATTTACAGCAAAACAGGACTTGATTCATTTATGAGCATTTTTAAAAACTGAGGACGACTTCAAATGTCCTCAAAGTCAGCTTAGACATGTGTCCTTATGTTAGCAACATCGTGGTCATGGGTTCGATTCCCATAGGAATAAACATAGCTGTTTTGCACTGGAGGTCAGCATAAATGCGTCTGCCAAAAGCATGTATATTTGTGAGGACATTCTCAAATTTAATTTTTGTCTTTCACAAATATAGAGAAATCCATACACACACATTAGCCCTGCAATCAGAGCTGTGAAGTTCATGGTCCTTTAAAAACTGTAAGAAGAACAATTAAATTAATGATCCATTAAGATGCAGAGCACATCTTACAATACACAACAACACTGTAGTTGCATCACACATTGATTGCTTCAGTGTTGTCTTCCTCTCGTTCTTCTCTGTCCTTCATAAAGAAAGGCAAGACAATGCTTTCAGCAGTAATACCGTACTGAAATAAAGTGTTTAACTTCTCCTCAAACCTACTGTTTTCCACCGTATACCCAGATTCTTCATTTCTAACTCCTGTCATAGATCGTGTGAAAGCCACAATCAACTTCATTTTCATTCCTGTCATCACTAAATGTAAAAAACAGCCATTAGAACGTTTTCATCCATCAGATGAACTTTTGAAAGTAGCAAATTGCAGCTGAGATCTTGAATGAAAAAAACATGCAGTGACCTCATTACTGGACAGACAGTGAATTGTTTGAATATAATGACTCTGTCATGAACAGCATGAATGTTTTAGCTTCATCATTCTTAAATGATGTTCAGTACAAGTACAAGAACACAGGGAGCAATGCAGAAGTACAACTTAGCATAAATGACTCTTTAATCGTTATTTTTCCAGTTATTTCATACAGTTATGCATGAAATGATAAAAATAAATGCAAGAGCAGATTTCCAAAACTGGTGCGTTTTAAATGAGCATTTGAAGAGAGAGTTATTCTGTCAAATATTCTGTCTGTTTATTTGACCTGTTTATTTTCGTGAGAACGTGAGAATGAATGACATGATGTCAGAGATGATGCTGTGTGTGTAAAGACATCTTGTTTGATTTGGTTTATTAAAATTGATTTGGTTTATTAAATTACTGCATGTCTTCATAAAACTTTGAATGTTACAGTTATATGGACCATATTTATGGTGCTTTTTGTGATTTATGGAGTCTGACAGCTTCAGTCCCTGTTCACATTTATTTTTACTAACCGTCCTTTCTGTATATTGTTAGAAAATTCAACTTGTGTGTTCCGCAGAAGAAAAAAGACACAGGAAAGACTGAATAATTTATGACCAAATTTTCATTTTCTTTGAACTATTTTTTTGAGGCTTTCCCCTGAAAGCCATAAAAACAACCTATTCAGGTGAAGATAGTTTTTTATTTCCAGTCCCACTTACATCCTCTGACTCTCATTGCATTTCTCATTCTCTGAGACAAAGCATTTGTTTTATAAATCTGTCATATCCTAATTAGGTTGTAGCCTTTGTTAACCTCACAGGAAACGATCCCTCGAGGAGAAACTGGATATTTATTCCTGACTGAGCATTGTGGCCACTGAAGTGGTTTAATGTATTTCTTCTTATTGTTGTGACTCTCACCAGATGACTGTAGAGGTTTGAGGTTCTTACCCTGCAGCACTGGTTGTACTTCTGACTTCCAAGCACAACTCTGGGAGGTTGTGAGGTGTAACTCATGAGATATGAATCTTATTGCACTGGTGGCTTGTAGACGCAGCCTCTCTTCCAGTTTCAGGTTTTACACTTGAATTACCAGGAGCCCTTTATTCTGGGGCGCATCATTGTTTCTTGAAATACTGTGCGTCAAAACACTATTTTATTTTTGTTAGGATTAAAAAAGATAGTCACATATTTCCTGTGCTGGCTGTTTGCTCTTACTCAGGTGTGGCTATGCAGTGAATGAAGTTTCTGTGTGTTTGTAAATCTTTCTTCCATTTACTTTTCGCTTGAATTGGCAAACATTCTTTTTGTTGACATTTTCAGCTAAGCCACCGGGCAACAGTCTGCTATTAACTTTATAACTGTGAATGAAAAGTGTAGCTCTTCATTTGAGTCCATATATTCCCTCATTTAAACGAAACATTACCAACTTTGGACCTTGTTTGTTTGAAATGGTGTTTGTTTATCTTTTATCAAAAAATTTTTTTACCATTTATAGGACGTTGGCAAATTAAGTTCCCTAAAAACTCTTAACAAACGTTAACAAATTTTGCCTGTCTCTTTCATTAAACTGCCTTCTTTTTTCCAAGATTCCCAAACACAATGCATCTTATCCCAAGACCTTTTAAATTTCCATTCTCGCTTTAGTCTTTATATCTAATTACCTTGATTTAAAGTTATTTATGTGGGTGCTCGGATCAGTTTGTGCCAAGCTGTTCTCCAGCTAGACCCATAAAAATCACTCTCATTCAAACCAGTGAGATTTATTTTCTCTCATTACGGGGCTTGTCACCGCTGATGATTCCATTGGGATGCGGTGCGCACCGATTTTATGCAGCTGTTGTCAACATAAAGCAATTTACCTTCTTGATTCTAATGAGGTAAAGAGATGATTAGAACCTTAGAAGCAGGTTTTTGCGTTGCGCGGTGGCTTAATCGATCTAATGTCTAGTTTTTTATTGATTCAGACTGTTTTAAGGCATAAGACACTTTTTTTTTTAGAGGTCCAGGCAGGTGAGCTTCTAAAGCGAGTGCTTTTCAAAGCATGCAAAGCGTTTTTGAGATGTAACATCGCAGGCGTGTGTTTCTAGAACAGCTACAGTTATTCACCTCTGTTAAATGACTCTCACAGCACTGTGATTTCATCTGAACAGTAAAGCCATTATCACGTGTGATGTCACGCTTTGCAGTAAATGGTCAGGAGCCTCATATCCTCATTTATATGAAAGGCATGTGTGATCAGATTCCATGTATTTGATTCTAAAACAGGGATTTATCTGGAGTTATAAACGTTCCTGAAATCTTAAAGTCTGTGAATGTTTTCTTGTGCTGATGATATTTGAAATATCCACTGTTATGGAATGTTTATTTATATCTGCATGTGCTGCATCTGCATGCAACGATAATGTGCATTTAAAATAAATGGTCCATGAATTAACCTATTAATAATTTACAAATGATCACTGATTAGTTTAATAACTTATTAGAGGACCTGGACAACTGCACACTGAACATTTGCTGTAAATGATTCGACACACTGCGTGTGTTTTTCCATTCTGTTCATCACAGAAGAAGATTTGTGGGTGTTGTGTAAGAAGTTTATGCACGTGTTGATCTGAGTTTATTGTGATTTATTGTTTTTTTAAGTGGAAAGCACTTAAAATCATTATTCATGCGTGTATTCACATTTAGAATCATTGTACACAGATATTTATAAATGAGGCCTCTGGTTCTATAAAAGCACCACTGAGTTATTTTTTAAATAAAATGTGTTTACAGTGGTGACATGCACATACAGAGGGTCTCATTTACATTTTTAGAAATGTCTCTTTAAATGTCCGTCTGCATGAGCAGTCGCACTGTTTCAGCTGAGGAGTGCAGAAATCAAAATTGTGTGAAAAGTAATTTAGCAAATTGAACAGAATTGAACTTTTGTCTAATAGCAAAATGGGAACTGTGCACAGCTGGGGTACTTCCTGAAAACCATGTAAAACAATAAATAGAACAAAATTGTATGTTTGGTATTTTAGCCAACGTTCTGAGAACGTTCACTGTTTGCTGGGAGGCTGAAATGGCGTGTACAAAAACAAGCTAAACGATATACAGAAAGCTATAAAGAAACAATATATTATTGTTGTCTGTATCCACCCTCATGTCAAACTCAAGTTTCTTATAATCTATTTTTATAATCAATTTTTTTTTTTAGGAATTCAGCTGTTTTTCATGTAATTACAATGAGTAGGAAGTGAGGCTTTGAAACTTCACAAAAGACACAAGAGCACCATAGACGTATCATAAGAGTCATTCATACAGCTGTATCTGAAGCTGTACTGTACTGTGTGTGAGGAACAGACCAAACTTTTAGTCATTATTCACTGAAATCCATCCTGCTTCTGTGGTGCTTCTGTGTTCTTTATGTAAGCCTCAAACCTCAGTCTTCTTGCATTGTACAGTAATTTCATGGAAAAACAAATTGTACAATTCTTCAAATGGTCCCCTTTTGTTTTCCGTGGAAGAAGAAAGTCATACTGGTTTGGAACAGCACGGAGTAAATGACAACACAAGAGTTTTTTGAATTTTGAAAGGTCTGTATTGAAAGAAAATTGCGCTATGTGAGGGTTGCGTAAAATCAGTTTTAATGTGTGTATGTATATCTCTCCAAAACATGAAAAATCAGTGTCTAATCTGTAAAGCTAGTGGAGGACCAACACATTGCTGTTTTTTTGCATTTGTTTGAAATGGAATTAATTTTGATTATTCAATTATTTGTTATTTAAGAAACCAAACAGTAAATCAAAGCCAAACTTAGCTGACATGCTGTTTGTGTAGTTTGTGTGTACAGAGGATTAGTGACCTAGACTGTAGCAGTAATGTCATTGTAGGTGTATCTTACTCAAGGCCGAAGAGTCTTAAATCTCCAGACACTCACAGTTATTAGAATCATTCAGCCCTGAACTTGAGCAGTTTTTACCTTCAGAGTCTCTCGAGAGGCTTTAAGTCATTTCTGCCACGTCTGATGATGTGAAGTGTTGGACTTTCCCGGATAACAATTTTGGGTTACAAGAATGTTTCTCTGACGTTTCCAGTAAGTACCAAAAACGTAAAAAAATGTTATTTTAAAAGTTCTAGGAATGTTCAAAACATCCATTTTTTTCGACGTAGTAACGTTATTGCTTGGTTAAAAGAACATTATTTAAACATTTTTAAAATAATTCACTGCAATGCACTACTTAATAATTTTGAGAACTTATAGAGAACACTAAGCGACATTTTGAGAACGTTCCCTGTTAGCAGGGTTGGTGCTGTTTCCATAGCAAGTGCTGTAATGTAATTGTTTTAGGATATCTGAGACTTACCTGACCTTAACATTGACTTATTGATTTGATGATATTTTTTAATATATCATTTCTTTTTTCATTGTTTTAAAAGTGATCTTTAAAAATAATTGAACGTTTTTGAAAGGCTAATAATTTTGGGTGAGTTCATTCAAGAGGGATCATGGCAAAATCTTGTTCTGTAATCCCGGGTTTCAGTTCTTTTGCATCTGCTGTTCAGATGTCTGCTATAATTAAGGACAAGCGCACACAATGAGCGCTGGATAATGACAGTGTTTATGCTGTCTGTGAACACCCTCTGTTTCACATTGTTCTTGACCTTCTGGGAAATTAGACCAGAATCCCGCCGAGTTTTAGCAGATCCATCATATTTCGCCTTTAGGCATTTTAATCATTAAAGTTTTTTCTCCAATATTAAAATTCTTTCTCCTACTAAACAGTGAACTGCCTTTAAACACAAAACAACAGGGCGATCAGAAAGACCTACCAGCATTTTGATAGGTTAATTTGGAAGAACCTCACACGCTTTGTACTGGAATTGTCCATCAGTAGAGAAGGTTAAACCACACGAGCTCTGTGTGTTTGACACCTGCTATCTGACAGCAGTCAACCCTGTTACTGCACCGTTTTCTCAAATCGAACACATTTAGTTCAGCTTGACCTTTTACGCCTTTGAGTTTATTTTGTCAGAACAGCAGATCAGTTAATGGTGGTCTTGTTTCTTTTATAGCAGAGTGAAGATAAAGAAGCCACCCGCTGCTCCACTGGCTCCCTCTGGTAACCCCAGTTTGGTCTTTCATCTCCCAGATTGGTCTTTGGTCTCTCAGTTTGGTCTCTCATCTTTTGTTCTGCGAGCCAAGACATTAATGTACCTTGGTTGCCCTTCATGAGGACAGTTGGACTGTGTTTTACAAACCAGCACAGAAATGCTGTGCACTTAGATTTGTATTCCAGTCATTTTAGTTGATGCATTTTCACTGCATACGCACTTAGTGATAGTACACCAAAAAAATGAAACTTATGTCTTCATCTATAATTTATTCAACCATGTTGTTCCAAGCGCGTTTGACTTGCATTTGTGGAACATTTCCTCTTTTTAAAGTACCATCTTTTAAATTTTGTTGAATCATTGTTAATCATTGTTCTGCATCTTACTAAAATTCTAAGGTTTGCATTTTCCAACAGTTCTGGAAAGATTATAAGTAAATTCTGCAAATAAACCTTCGATCCATTTTGGATCTGTGAACATAAAATGGAAGTTTTCTGATTTCTCTAACCCTTTCCTGTCATATTTTATTTCCACGTCTGTTTTTTCAGTTTCTTTCATAATCCAGCTTCGTTTGAAAAAAGATTGGACAGCAGCAGTGTTTTTGACTGAATATAAAGTGATGTTAAGATGTTACCCATGAAAATCACTTTCAGTTGCCATTCAAAATGCGTTTTTATGATGTAGATTAACATGCAGAAAATTATTTGACTTTGACAATTTGATGTTAAGAGTGAACTGTGTTAACTTCTGCACTTCTATGAACACCATTTCAAATGTTTGTTTAAAAACACAACGTGTGCCAAACATAACATTTTCTCAACCAATGCCCTGAGTTGGGGGCGAGACTGTCTGTTTGTCCAATTATTTTTGCAAATCTGTGTGATGTCACTGGTGGCACAGAAGTTACATATGTCACCTTTTTATTTGCATCATATTTTTATTGTAGTCGTGACTGAAAGAATTTTCAGAGGTTAAATCAAGGCTTAAATCTTGAGGTTTATCACAATGCTGTGATATGATTACATAATAAGTCTGTCTGTGTTCCTCAGCGCTCAGTAAATCCACTGAGGTTTCACGAGCTGGATCAGTGCTATTCTCATAAACCCTGCTCCTCAAACTAATACTGATGTGATAGATTTTTCCCTGCTGGATTTTATAATAACCTCCGCTCATGCACGTATCATGCCCAGAAATGCTGTAGTAGAAAAAAATGTATGTAGTAGAATTTTTCATCCTCACATTCTACATCCCAGCTAATGTTTAAACTCTATTTCTGAGCATCAGATCTTTCTACTGATGTCTCTTCAGTTGTAGATCTTTGCACTCGTGTTCTGAGCTTGTGTGATTTCTGCAGCTGGGAGACATCTTGGCAACATCCAGTTTTTTCTTGTACTTTATAGGCTCTGTTCCTGTTTCGCCTATTGCCAGGCAGAGCTGTGTGCCTCTTACCGGCCCCTTCATCTGTCAGCTCCACCAGTGTCTGATAGAAAAGATGGATGGATTTTAATCAATTCATTCATGTGACCTTGTGAGTATAGCCCAGGGTTCCTCTTCAGTTGGAGCAACAGGGCGGACCTGTTTCCCGCTGATGTGACCACACAGTTTTTTCATTTGTCTCAGCTGCGTCCACATCGTGTAGTGATGTATACTGTGCTTTTAAAAGTCTATTTAGTTTTATAAAATGGTTTCTTTTGAACAAATGTAATATATTTCATAAACGTAATTGTGGATTGTTTATAGTTGCCTAGCAACATCTCATGCAGATATGGAGCTTGTGGCCTCAGGTGTGAGTTCATCACAGCTCTGTGAATACAGCTCATCTGATCAGTCTGTAAAGCTCTGAGCTCTTTTGGTGTCATTGCTTTGAGGTTTAATTGCTTACTTCATCACTTTATGAAAATCTATAGCTGGAAATCTTCTTAAGTGCCGGGCAGGTTTTGTGTCTTAAAAAGAAAAGCACAAAACTTATTCCAGCTTAATTTGATGCCAGATCGCTGCCTTTTTATCTTTAGGTCTAAACACCATCTTTTAGTCTTTGTATTGTTTGGTCTAACTTCTTTCTTGCCGTGTGATTTTGTATTGATTTCAGATTCATGCAGTCAGAGACCTTGTGTCTCTTTGTGGTTTATGCTAGAGTTTTTTTAAGAACGCATTAGGATGAAAGAAGCTCTTCTCCCATGTTGTTTGTGGGCTTGTCCTATATCTCACCTTGAATCCAGACCTTTTCAGTACATTTTCAGTGAGAGTCTCTGTATATAACTCACACTGATTATATGGCACATGGTGACAGTTCTGTAATAACTGCTAAAGTAACTGGTCTGTGTCTCACTATTACTTGAATTTACTAGTTTGTCATTCAGCTGATGGTTTTATCTAAAGGAACTTTGCGGTATAAAGAACAGACGGCCCCCCCGTGAGAGTTTGTGCCACAACGGTGATGGTTTATTGATTTCCTTGCATGGTGTTTGAATCTGCAGTCCTTATATTTTTAGCCATTATGTCTCACCACACCAGTGTCAACACACCAGTGCCTGAGCTTGGTTTTATAGATATGTGAGTTAAGGGTTAATGCCTGTATTAAAGAGAAAACATAGTATTTATTATAGATTGTTGTTATGTTATGCTATGTTATGCTGTTACGCTACGTTACACAACGTTACGTTACGCTGGCCACTCACCCTTCTGCTGAAGTTCTGCTTGAGGTTCTCAGTTAAAAATGCTCTTCAGAGCACAGCCACATAAAAACCTCTGATGATATTTCACTGAAAGAATTATTTCTCACTCATTACAGACCCTAATTGATCTAATTTCTGTTCTGATTCATTTGAATCAAAGCTATCAGATCAGTTTATTTCCTCAAGGAAATTAAACGACTTTTCTAACTAAATTAAGACCAAAATAATTCTAGGAATCATATTGTGGGATATTAACATTTGTGTAATTCATTGTCTTAGAAAGTGAGCTTGATTAAATGACTAGAAATTTGATCAAAGGTCTGTAATACACAAAACACATTACAGGTTTTTATGAGCTGTGTGTTTGTGCCAGAACCACTGGTCCGTTTTCTCATTTATTTACTGGAGAAAATATGACGGTTCTAAATATCAGAAGATTGATATACGCTGTAGCATCACTGTCACAGAAAATGGCCGAGCTTGTTTATCACAGTGTATTTTTGACACACAGGATGAAAGATCAGTGAGATACTGGACCCTGCAGTGTTCAAAGACAGATCTTCTTTTTATCTCCTCTTCATCAGCCCCCATTGAGTGAAGGAACATCTACACTAAGAAAATGTATAAATAGCTGCTGTGCATGTAGATATAAAATTTCTGTTTAACATTTGCATTTCTTATAATAATAAATTAAATGACTTACAATAATGTGACCGCAATGCAGAGTTTGGTGAGCGGAGGTGATAATACAGAGCAATGAGATGAGAAGAAAAGAGATTTGATTTGTATATAAAGTTTAGAGGATGTGTCTGTGATTTGTGGTAATGGGTTTTTGAGTGCTTGTGGAAGAGGTGTGACTTCGGCCATTTGCGATCGTCTCAGCCAATCAGGTGGAGGTTGGAAGCTTGTTCCAGAAACAGAGTGAAGATTCGTGGACTTGCAGATGTGTGATAAATAGAGTGTGATGTGATGCTTCTTTGGTTTCGTGGTTCCATGTCATAAATGAAGTCTGAAAATATAGGAAAGCATTTACAGACAGAAGGTCTGGTTGTCCTGATGTTGTGTGTTTGAACCTGACACAGTGTCTGCTGCAGCTACAACCACACATACACGTCTAAGTGATCGATTGAAACAATATATCAGATCCTCAGGCTCCATACGTGAGAAATTGCTCTAATTATATCTTTATAAGACCATTTTAATAAAAGACTTCTTGTAGTTGGTTAGCACACATCAGAAGGAACTTATCATTGATAAACACCTTTAAAAGACTTGTTCACTATTAGCATTTAAAATATAACTTGTGTTAGTGTATTTTGTATTTGTACTCTACATTTGTCCATGTCATAATTGTTAAAGTATGATTCAACAGATGAAGGTAAAACTTTCTTTAAGACACAAAAGGCAAAATACTTTTCCAAGCCTACAGTGGCCACAGTCTTGTTTTTGCTTTATCCCCCAAGAACCTTCATTATTTTAAGAATTCCCTTATTTTATGTGGAAAGAATCCTTTCTCATCGTTCCTTCTTATTCCGCTGGCAGAAACACTCACCCTAGTTAAAATGCTAAAATTCAGGTGCGGTTTAATCAATAATGTGAAATCTGTGGGTGTGGATTTGCAGCCAGAGGTCTCGCAGTCTGCAGTCCAGAGTTGAAGAATGATTAATTCCTTTCTGCTTCTCTTGAAAAACTGCTCAACTTAACTTGACTCGGTTGACACATGAAATCAATTATTCTAACTGGGTCAGGCAGTAATGTAGCCCCTACCTCTGTTTCAAACCCTCCCTCTTTCTCAGCACACTGCAGTTATAAGCTTTGGCTTTAAAAGAACGATAATGAAGAAGGGCCTCTTGGAGTATTAAAGTTCAGACTGATTTGTTTCTGTCTCTGACTGAAGCTGCTTTAAAGCTTTTTTCTCCTCCTAGAGACGGTTGTCTGGGACTGTTGACCTAAGTTATTAACAAGCATTTGTAACTGGTTTAAAAGAATTGGAAGGTTTTTGTCCCAGAATTCTTTGTGTTGGGGTCTGTGCAGCTGGGCTTGAGGTCGTTTATCTGCCCCTGACAGAACATTTGCATTGTCACTGGTAGAACTGTGGCTTACAGTTCTTAGTATAGGACTAAATGGCGTTACCACATCCAGTATTCGGGGGAGAAAGAGCCTTTTACTTTTTGAAGGTAGGGTTGGAAATTTTGGAGATGCAAGCGAGAGCAACCTAGCTTTGTAAACATAAGATCCTTCCCTCCATTAAGAGTGCATGAACGCATACATGATTTGACAGTCAAGCAGGACTTCCTATCATTGCATTCGGACCGAATGTATTGATTGGACCAACATTTTAGGGTCCTGCACCTTCAACAGAAGATATATAAATATCTTAAACCACCTTACATAGCGATAGCAAAAAAATATTTTTCTGGAAGATTAAAGATTGCCAACCCTGCCTTTAAAAGAAATTTGCAGTTCCTAACAAATAGTCCTTTTCCTGTTTGTTCTTTTTTCATCTAAAAAATGGTGCAAATGTGGAACTGCTTAACATTACAGCTTTTAACAGAAGCATGTGTCTGTCATTCACTGAATCCATTACTTCTCATTTTTAAGTGTTTGAAGGAAGTCTTGTCCATTTGGAAAGGACTGAAAGACACTTTGCCTTAATGCCTCTTACAATTCTGTTTTTCCTCAAGAATAGATAACTAGAGAATAACTTTTTAGAAGTGCCGACATCTTCAGGTGGAATTAACAATCCTCAGAACATTCGGCTTGTGAGGAGCACTCAGGCCACGTCTTGTGAAGCAAATGAAGACAGAATGCCTGTCATACGGTGTGGGTTTATATCGCTGATGACAGCAGAAAGATAAATCATTGGGCAGCGGTTCTCAGAGGAGAATCTCTGTCATAATACCGGCCACTGTTCCACACTGATGCAGTCACAGCTTCACTCCTGCCAGAACTTTAACTCAACCTCCTTGACTTTTCAGCTGTATTTAAACTTGGTTACTTTGTGCTTTTCTGCTGATCAGATCAGCTATCGATTGGGCATGAACAATCCATCCACACTGATTTGAGCATGTGAACGTTTCCAAACTGTTATTTGTTTTCTGTGGAATAAAAAGTTGAATGAGAAAGTTTGAAACGAGCACTAAAATTCACTCACACTTTCTGTTCTGTGTGTCAAGTACTGAACTCAGATCTGTGTTAATAATCTTCTAATGAGCTGGATGCACATATTTAGAATTTAGAAATGCAGTCAATGTACAGAATGTAAAGCGTGATTCTCCAGCTTCATTTAGTCAAGAGAAGGTAATTTAGTTAATGACTATAATTAATGTTCATGCTCAGAACAACTTCCAGCATTCTGCCTCCAACCCGTGAATTAATCTACATCTGAAGTGACAGTGTGGCTTCAACAGATGTGAAAATGTTACTTTTCTGTGGACAAGAAGAAAAAAAATGGCAAAAAAAGTAAAAAAAAAAAAACAATTTACAATTGGTACAATTTGACTCTTGCACGTTCCTCACGGTTCTCAGTGTATGTACAGTCCCTGTTTTATTGTCCTTATATCTAACATTGAACATTATGTTCTAAATACAACACATACAGGAAACTGTGTTCTATATGAGGTTTATATAGGTTTAGATTAGTTGTATAGGTACTATATAGGGTTTGTAAGGTTTATAGTCTGAGTACTAGGATTTTATATCCAAATATACAAAAAGTTTAGAAAATTTTTTTTAAGTAAATATTCTAAAATTTTAAATATATTCAATTTTTAAATCTCGATCCAAGCATATTTTTCTATACATGTCTGTCTCTGCTTCATGTAAAAAAGAATGTTTAATGTCTTCAACACTGTTACATTTTTAATAAACTGAGTTTCTAACAGGATCATCAGCATTAAATTTTATTTCCTGTTGGAACAGGTTTGAATATAATATTTGAAATGTTGTACTCAGGGTGAAGTTTTGGAATATCTTAGTGTTTGTTTCTGTGTCTGTGGAGAATTACGAATCACTTAAGATTTTAAAAGTTCTAAAGATGAAATCTTGTTATTTATTTATATTGTTGTCCTAAAAATAGCAATACCAGCATCCAGCGTTACATTTAGCATTGATGTGAGTCCACTTTCATCATCTGACCTCATGATTCTTCTGATTCTGAAGAGTTCTGGATTCGTCTGACGCTCTTTGTCTGTGATATTTTTTCTGGAACCGTTGAGATGATCACTGTGCTGTCTGTATGTTTGTTATAACGTCACGGTTTGATGTTTCTTTCACACATGGCGTGTTGTGGCACATACAGCCGCAGTTTTTCTTTGTAATAATGACATCATTACAGGGTCTTTGATTTGATATTTGTCTTTTATGTAGCGCGATTTGTAACATCTGAAGAAAAATGTGTTATTCTGCATTTTCGTCCCGTGGGAAACTCGTATCATTCATCATCTTGTGAATATGACAAAGTCTGACCTACATCTGCCATCCTGCACAGCAAGTAGGAGCTCTGCTGGTAAACAGACTTTCAATTTTGTCACTGAAATTACTCGTCAATTTCTGCCTTATGTAATGTAATGCAGGTATCAGAATGGCACAATGATGAAACAGATGCTGGTGTAAAATCAGGAGGAGATGATGGTATGTTTTCCCTGTGGTTCCTCAGCAAACTGACACTAATTGGCAATTAGTTTTCTTAAGTGTGCTGTTTATATAATCTATCTGCCTCTCGTTAGTGTGAAAGCAGCACAACACATTCTCATGTGTAGGCCAGACAGGAGTGTGTGTGAAGGACAGAGTGGGTTAGATGTTGGTGGTGCTGGTTGTCTTGATCATGATCTGCTGGCTGTGTAGCTGCTGTAGTTCAGTTTTCACAGATATAGAGCAGAAGCTGTGATTCCCTTCAGAGCACGAGCTCGCAGACCACAGGAGATGATCATGAAACACAAGAGTCTACGTTCTGCCGGCTGTCAGAGTGCATCTTCTAAAATAGACGGCTTGCTTTGTGTGCAACAGGAGTATCAAAATATTTGAATATTTACTGTATATTAATTATATTACAGAAGTGTAAATATAAAAGTATATATCATCAGTGTTGTTGTTATGATACATTTTGCTTACATTTGAATGTGTTTTTAATTGTTTAATAATTGTAGCAGTCTGATATTTCATCATTTATTCATTCATGTAAAGTATCAAGCATTCAGTGTCGTATATCCACCTGTACTGTAAACTTTATTTAAAGTTTTCTGATGGAAGTCACAGCATTGTCAGCTATTCAACACAAACACACAACAGACTTGATGCTAAATTCTCAATTATTTCATCAGGAAACTACAACAGTTTATAAGTGTAAAACTGAGACACGTACCCCATATTTTCATCTTTGGATCCTTTGGTGGCTGCAAACACACGTTGTGCTTTGACGTACCGTCAGCTGAGGCTTTAGGATCATCCTGTGGAATTCCATGTTGCTCCAGGAGAAACAATTGAGATACCGTTAGATCTTCAAGAGTTATTCCTGAAAGATCATGAAATTCAGATGAGATTAGAGTGTCAGATAGAAAGAGATTTTGTTCAGATTTTGTTCATTATTCAACAGTGTGTATTAAACAGACAGTGGGCGATCACTCACCTGTAGTGTAATATCAGTCTCTCTCCCTCTTATATCTGAAACAGGCATTTCTGCAGAGATGCTTTAAATGGCTTGAATTTCAGTTTGTTGTTCTCTTGACGTCTTTAGCGTTTCTTTTTGTGAAACAGCATAAGTCACTATTGAAACCTACCAAGAGACATTAGTAGACTTTGACCTTTTAAACTGTCAGGAGCAAATCCTGGTGAGCAACCACAGACCCTCATTAAAATGAGGCCCATCTTTTCTTCATTAATTTTCATCTTTTGTTTGACCACAGGCTCTGGTCTAGTTTTTGAAATGATTGCATCTGCTTCTTAGCATGGCAGCCAGTAGCTGATGTCTTCAGGCAAACCTGAGGGTGGTTTGATAGGGTGGTTTGTCAGACATTCTAGCTGATCAAAACCTGTTTATTCTCATTAGTGATGAAAACTGCTTTAAAAACCTTATAGATGGGGTTGTTTTCTCTGTGAAGGGTAGATTAAATGTTGTATTAAAAAGAACCTCATTTTTGCATACTCATTTTTGAAAACAGCCTTGATGATGCCTTGATGCCTAAAATGCTCCCTTCTTAGACGGCCCGAAAAGATTTTGGAGCAGAAGCATGTTGTGAATCCCCTTTTGTGCCACGATCAAGTACAAGTGCCAGTACATTCTTGGCAAAGAAAGATTAGAGTAAAACACAACAGTAATGTACGATTTTAACACAGTTTCATTTGATTATTAAAGGATCCTGGATCACGGTTGTATGTTGATGCGTTTATTTTTAATGATAACATTTCCCAGTTACTTATTATTCATATTGCTCACGCTTGACTTTTTCTCAACCATTTGAAAACGTTAACAAACGTTTGCCAACATTTCTGGCTAATGTCAGCCATGTGTAGGTAATATTATGATTGCTCATGGACCTCGTGAAGCATATGGTCCAGACTGCAGAGTAAGTACTTTCACCTCACAAAATGGAAAATGCCAAAGTCTTAAAAGCATCAGTCCTCCCTCATGACATCTGCTGCACATGGCGGAGGGGTGCAGTGACGAGACGCAACCCAACTTTTAGGATAATAAAGTGAAAGAATCCTTCAAAATATTCTCAGAACTGCTGATGCCAACACTAACACAGCCTCACCTTTCTTCTGCCTGGAAGAGCTGAACTTTTTCTTTGGTATCGTGTCACTAAATAAGCTGAACATCTCTGTGTCCACTCTCTGCTTGTGTCTGTGACGTGGAATAAGTGTCAGATTTCAGTAAAGCACAACACAGCTAGCTGCCAAAACCCTCGAGTTGCTCTCAAGTTCCTCTGTGGCTGAAGCATGAACTGGAATTTTTGTGGCTGATCTTTTTTCTGTGGTAGAAACTTTCTTGTTTTCTTGTGTTTTAGTTTGTTAATGTCTTTATTGGAATGGCTTTTTTCAATGTACTAAGACCGTAAGATACTTTTTATGTTCTAGTCATAATTAGTCACCAGAAAAAAACAAAACTTGCCTGTAATTTTATGACATTTATGCACATTTTCCCCTCCAGTTCTCATTAGCATAGTGCAAAAAAGGATTTTGACATAAATTTGCATAATTATATGAAAAAATGATTTAAATTATTAATAAATCATGGTAGTAAATGTTGCACTACTTATAATTAATGCCGATTCTAATTAAACGAAACATCTTTGTGTTACACTAATGAGAATTGGGAGATAAAATGCTTAATTGTCCTGAAAATAATGTTCCAACTCCAAAGATCTTAATGGTCCAAGATGTTTGTTTAAAGCTGAAATCTGTAACTTCTGCCTCTCTATCGCCATCTCTGTTTGAAACATAAAATCACAGGTTACTTGAACATCCTCTTCATGCAGGTTGAACTAAAAAAAGCCAAACATTGACAATTCACAGGAAATCAGACCTGATAAACTTATTGTTGTGAACTGTTGTCTTAATTTTCCTTTAATTTTGGGATAAAATTTGACCAGGACATTTCTCGATAGGCTTAATTAGATCAACCTTTTATGTTAAAACACCAACAAATATATTTCATATAAATATCTGAATATCTATAAAGAATCTATGATTATATAATCATATCTCTCTCTGTCTCTCTTTTTCTTTTTTTGTTCTTCCTTTAAAGAGCTTTTGTGTCACTCCTAAGACACTTTGTTGAGCTTTGGAACCCACCAGACCTCTCGGTTCAGGATTACACATAACCCCATCTGTACCACAGCTGAAAGCTATTAAGCCCTGCTGGAACTTCCTCCCTCGTATCCCAGTTTGTGTGAAAGTGAACAAGTCTCCTGGCTTTGTGTTTCAACTGTCTTTCTGTGCTCGTCACAAATCTCTTTTCCCGCCGGTGCTCTCATTTGCCTCACTTTGGCAGAAGACACTGGCTGGTGTTCTGGAATCTACCCTCATTACTGGTAAGAATGTTTTTTATGTTGAGGGTCTGACTGAAGGGGAGTTTGGGAGTGTTTAGAGCAAAGCTCAGTGCACAATAACAGCTCATCCATGTAAGGAATGCAGAGAGTTGCATGAAAAAACCTTCAGAACTGTTTCGAATGTTTGTCAGTTGAGTTCTGTGAGCAGGTTTCTATAGGAAACAAAGGATTTGTTTTGTTGTGCTTCTCTGTTGAAATATGCTGGGATGGTAAAGCATGTTGTTATTGTAAATGCTGGCTGAGCTGCTGCAGATGTGGGTCAAATCTGTGGAATTCTCATCAGCTTTGAACAGCCGTAACTTTTGCTTTTTTGTGGCTGCAGATTTTTGAATGTTGACATTTTTCTGTCCAACCTCGAGCGCCGCATTCTTGTCTTTCGTTTTGTGCTTTTGAGCGATAGGAAATGTAGCATGCTTCAGTGTATGAGAAATATAAGACAGTTATTGAAAGTTTAAAAATGAATACAGTCAGTGAATGTTAGTCTTTTTTAAAGTTATACTGTTTGATAGTCAAGCAGTGTTTTTTTTCTTGTTTATAAAATGTTTAGAAAATAGAAATGTTGAAATGTTTTATTATTGTTTATTAAACAAAATGTTGGTGTTGATTTGTGTTTGTTTAGCTGAATTGCTTTCTTGTATTTGCCATAGTTTGTTCTTTTCACCCTTTTTAAAAAATGTGCAGCTTGAGCTTTAAACTGTGTCATACTGTGTTTCCTTTGAACATACTTATAAAATAACATGTAAATTGATGTCAACTGCATACAGTACGTCATGTTTTTCAATATCTTCTCCCAACATATTTTTTTATCATTTTACTCCACTAGAAACGTTCTAGACAACCTCAGACTTTCACAGAAGTGGGGGATCTCGGCCGCCCCACCCAGCAGTTATAAATTGCTTCGCTGGGTTTTCAGACCTAAGCTGGAGTTCACATTGAGGATACTAAATATTATCAGTGGAACGTTGCGGCTCAGCATAGTTCCCTGTGTGAAGACTGACCAATCAGGACGTGATAAAGAAAGAACAAACACAGCTGCTGTCCGTCAGCACAGCCAGGTGTTTGTCCAGGTGTGACTGGTCTACGCAATACGGCTTAGCAGAATCACTGGGCATCGCACCCAAGTGTTTATTTCCACCCTGTGGAATGTTATTTAAAACAACACATGAGGTTTTCTTGTGAAGCTGTAGCACATACTGGAAGCTGTTGACTGTAAATATCACTCCGTTTATGTTTCTGTCAGCCCTTCTTCAGAGGAATTTCTGGAGTTATGACAGAATTCCTGATGTATGAAATCTGTGAAGTTTTTCCACCTGGTTTCCGCAGTCTGTTGGCAGGGGTAACGGGACTCACCCGCTCTGTCAGAGATGACCGCTGTCCTTTGACTCTTTTCTGACAGCTCAATTGCTGTGAATAAGAAACAGAAGTGCTGTCTTTGACTTTCTGTTTAGCCTTGTTGCTCCTACACTTGGCAGCTCCTTAACTGTCAGTCAGGTATGATGTCTGTTGGCATTTGTGGCATTTTTGGAGCTCTACAAGATTAAATATGACTGTTTGCTTCAATGTTTTATTTGATGTTTTTATGGCAAACTTGTACAAATGAAATTACATCTTTAGATTGAGCTAATGATGCAAATGAACCAGTTGTTTGGTAGATATAAAGATGGACTGAACAGTTTCAGAATCATTTGACCATGAAGTTAAAGCTGCAATCTGTAACTTTTGCCTCTTTATTTCCATCTCTGTATGAAACATAAAATTGCAGGTTACTGTACATGTATGTTTAATTGGATTTTTTGCATGCATGCATGTGTACTTTGGTTGCTAGACACTGAGGAGTTTGCACAATAACAAATCTTGGGCCAGTAAATTAGACTTTTACTTTGTGCATCATTGTGTGCAGCTAAATGTTGAGTGGTTGGGTTTCTTACAGTGGTCTTGCAGTAATTGAGATGTGATAGTCAGTAGCTCAATGCTGAATACAAAGATCTTTTGCTTCAGTCTGTCTGTACTCAGCTGACTCAGACCTAGTAAGTAAACTGCTGAGATGTATTTGTGTAATTTGTGACGAGTGGTGTGTTTGGAATTTTTGTCATGCAGCGTTAAATGCAGTCTCTCATGCTGAGATGTCATCCCAAAACAATAATTTACTGCTTCCCTCCCGCGACACACCCCACTCTTCTCATGAAAACATGTCAGAAGATCACAGGCATCACTTGTTATACTGCTTGTTTTGCAAGAAGTTTTGCAGAAGAACTCATTTGAAACGTTCCAGGTCATGTAGAAATAGCATTAAAACAGTGTCTGAATGAATGCTGTCGTTTGTTTCCTCTGCAGCACACATGGGATGTTTGTCTGTTTTAAACCTTGTTTATTACTTTTTATAAACCTTAAAATTCAAACAGCAATGTGAGTTAATTTGATGGCCATTAACTCAGCTAATATTTTTAGGTTGTAAGAACATTTTCCTAATGTCTTCATTAAGTAACAATAACATTCTAACAGTTCATTAATTCTGTTACATTACAACATTACACCAACAACTTAAGAACAATGTTTTTCTCATATAATATATAATGTGAAAAAAAACTGTACCAAGATTACAGCAAGAATCTTGAGAGCCTAAAGCATAAGATGACTTTGTGACTTAAGCCAAAAAGAAAAGTCACTTTAAAAGCTCATTATTACATGGAAGACTTTGAAGACAAACATTTGTGATTTGCAATAACGTGCACCAGTGAATCATGCATGAAATCGCAGGAAAAATGCATCTGAAACCTAACCAGGGTCATAAAGAGAAGTTTCTCTGAGCCTCTGTGGACAGTGATGAAAGGCAGCGGTTATTGTCTTGGAAACATCAGTGAAAGCTGTAATGCACACAAAAGCCCCTTGAGGAGGTCTGGCACTTGATCTTCTCTTTCTCTTCTTTCATCATCCATCCATCAGCTGTTGTAATAGTTCTGCCTATTGGGGTAAACGTTTGATTAGTTTGTGTCATTGCTTGTGTAAATCATTGGTTAAGCTTCTCTCTTGATGTGTGACATTTGCCTGAGAGGGAGGCTTAACAATACCAGCAAATGTTTCTGGTAGACTTTCTCATTGTGTAATTTCACTGTTGCTGATTGACTTGGAAAATAAAAAATGGGCTACAATCTGTCAAACTTATAAAATTCAAATATTGAAACTATAAAGAGAGCATTTACAGAGTGGTCATCTGATAGGGTTTTGTTGGATACTGTTAACTGAAGAGCAAGTGGCCAAAGTCTACTAAACTGCTGATATATGATTATAGGCTAAAAAGTTGATTTTGATTTGATTTTAATTTGCATAAAAGAAAATAAAGTTATTCTCAATGTGAATGTTCTAAATTGACAGGCCTGCTATTTAAAATATTTTGTTTAAAAAAGTTAGAAAAAAAAGAATATTTAACATTCCAACACATTTTTAACAAAATATTTAACATTCCACCATCCAGTAGCACAATTTTGTGTAAACCACCGCAGAAATGGTCTGTTGTATGTTGTTTGTGGTGTGATTTCTCTGGTTCAGTGGAGTAAATTTCCGTCTATATTTTCCTTTATGCAGGTATAGGCGGCACATTCCAGGAATCTACAGCTGAGACGGAGCGCTGCCAAGCATGAACCGGGCATTCAACAGGAAAAAAGGTGTGTGTACCAGCTCTCTTTCAGTTCTATGTGTTTATCTGACATCAAACCCTTATAACCCTTGACATTAAACTCTGTTTGTGCCTGTTCCCCTTTTTTTGTCTGTTTACACTTGGCATTAACATGCAACTCCTGATGAAACCGATCAGGTCATCACCAAATCTGAACACATTTACATTCATCTGATAGTATCTGTTTTTCCGGCACAATATTGAGTCCGGAACAAATGACACAAGTACAAAGTTGTCCTTTAAAACCTGTGTAACTTTGAATTTGGGGGATTTTAGCTGTAGTCTGTAACTTTCTCAGTTTGAAACATAAAATTGCAGGTTACAGTTATGTTCTTTTCTTTATGTATATCGATGTAAAATGTAGGCAGATCCCTCAGGCAATTGGACCCAATTGCTCATTTTACAAGTTACTATAAACTTAATGAATCAAGAAGATCGTGTTAAACGCTGATCTGTCATGTACTTGCTCAATAACTGATTTTTGTTAATTTTTAACTCGTAAAAAGTTGCAGACTGCAGCTTGAAAACAAGATGTTGGGTGGGTGGTGGTGGGATGGTGGGTGACGCCGGGCTGTGAATTCGTCTGGATTGTGTTTAGATTACACTGATATTTCATCACAATCTGATTACAGTCACGTTTCAGTGTCTTTAATGTTTATGTGAAATACATCCAGGCCACATTTTAATGCCAAGTGTCAATGGGGTACATCTGTTTATCTTTTGTATCTCTCTTTTTCACGTTCCTCTTTCTCTCTCTCTCTTTCTCTCTCATTGTCTTCCTGTCTCTCTCATTGTCTCTCTCTCATATTCTTTGTTTCTTTTTTGCTCTCTTCTCATTGGCTGGGATCAGACACCGCTGTCTGACTCTCTTGTCTCTTGTTTGCCACAGCTCTGGATGTTTATCTCCACCTGTCTGGTCCTTCTTTCCAAAATGAATTAATGGGTTTTTGATGTGATAAACTTCATCGGCCAGTCCTGGGTCCCAGCTGGCAGGGGATGTGCTTGTGATATTTCTGTGTTAGAAACTGTCCAGCTTGTTTTGAAGAACTGGACAGTAATCATAAATGTTATCCAGCGTTTTCCCTTCCAGAGCCCTCAGAATGGCGTGATGATGTTTGGAGATATCAGAATTTCATGAGTTGAAGCTGTCACTTACTCATTAACCTACACAAATTACAACTGGATTTTATAAAGAGGTTTGGCATAATCGAGTAATTATTCTGGCACAGGGCAAATCTTTTCTGGGCACAACACATTTCCCTCCACTGCCTAGCACGGATGTTCCTGTTGCCACAAGCGTCTCTGTTCTGGCACATAGAACAGTTTTGTTGGGTCTTTGAGAACACCAGTAGCCCATCTGGCTGAAAGACAGCAGTACATTCTTCCACTGACACAAGAACCTCCATCCAGACCACTTATGAACAATAAGGACATTTTCCAAAGACAGTAATAATTTTATGGCCGTGCATTCATTAACCCGCAGTGTCTGGTGATGATTCACAGAGAGGTTTCTGTCTAATGAAGTCTGATTTATGCCGTCCTGCATTGAAATTAGGTGGGCGATTCATCGTTGGTCAGTTAGGTGCTGTAAATATGCTTCTCTGTGTTTCATATGAGCTCATAAATATTGCTGCTCTTGCAGAGCTCATGGATTTCAGAGCTCATTTGTCTTGAAGAGTTTAGCCTAATGATCTAGAAAAGAAAAGTTTGTCTGAAAGCTTGAAGATAATTTAGACCTAATGTAGTTTTTGAAGACAGCTCTGTACAGTGTTAAGGGTTGGAAACGGTGCAGATGGACAGACAGACAGATAGATTGAATGGTTGCCCATCATGAGCCTGTTTATGTTTTGGAGGAGGTGTGGCTTTAGAGAGCCCTCTGTAGAGAGGGTGGGATCTTATGCTTTGTGTGATAATAGAAATAATTGGACTCATAATCTTTCCAGACGTATGCATCCAGACGCAGAACATTAAATAGCAGCAGTGCTTGTTTTTTAGAGCAAAAAAATCAAGTTTGAACTCACGCATGAACGGCCCTCATGGCCGAGTGGAATAAAACGTTTCTCACTTTTGCAGTTTTGATTCACGAATTAGACAATTCAGAAGTTTTTTATAACATAAGAAATTGCACTTCGTTAGCGGAGTTGGTTAATTAGTTACAATCTAGCATTGCCAAAACACTTTACTCAGTACCCTGTTAATAACCCTGCTAACTTCTGAAAAACACCACTTTTTCATTGCTTACTGCTGGTTGTATTTTGTGTTTATTTTTTCTTCTAAATGCTCAAAGAAATGTGTAAAGGTGTCATTGCATTGCTGATCTCCGGGCTTTCATAATGCATAGCTGGAGATGAAAGAAGTGAGTAAACATAATCTCTCTTTAATGAAAAATTGCCCATGTGCTTAAAGGAACTTGCAGCCCTGATCAGGCAGAACTGAATTCAGAGCTTAATCTCCTTCAGTTGAAATGCAACACAATGGCTTCATGCGTCTCTTCACCGCTTGTTAAGAGTGGCACAAAGTAACGGGTGATTGTAATAAATCATTCCTATCTTATTCCTGATATAATGTCTTCTTATTGCCATTCCTAGTGCAAGGATAAATCAGTCAGGTGTAAAATTAGATGCTGAGGTTACTGAGGTTCTTGGGTTCCTCTTGAAGCTCGTGCAGAGCTGTCCAGCTCAGAACTGGGTGAGATGTTCTCATTTGGTATGAGATTCATTATTCATCAACGATCATTAGATTGAAGTGCTTTCACACCTCAGCAAAGGAGGTGAAGATTTTTAGTAAATAGTTCAGATTTTGTGTATCACCATATAGCTTTAAAACAACATGAAGATGAGACTGAATCATAATTTTTGGGCAGACTATTTTTTTAAATCAGAGAAATGACCAGACTGTCAGTTTCACATGACAGAACGTCTGAACACAGTCAGTACTTTCTTTTGTGATGTAGATCATGTTCCTTGTTTTCACTCTTCCATGTTTGTTTTTCTTCTGAAAGAGAAGAATAAACAGTGCATTTCTCAAGACATTTTTATTAGCTACAGCAATCTCCAGATGTCACTTCTGAAGGACTCGGACGGTTCGGAGACGGTGACATTCTGAGGTGTGCGCTCTTTATTTGACCTGTGAATCACACGCAGCCTGTGAGACATTTCAACAGGCAGGTTCACTGTAGCCTGACAGTCGCTGGAATAAAACATGGCACATTTTCAATAAGCAATGGATTCATGAAAATTAGAATGAGATGGAATACCAACTTCTTGGCTGGATCCTACATCATTATCTTCAGTTCAGAAATAAAAACTTGCTGCCTGACAAATTAATACCTTAATTGATCTGAATGGCTGAGAAATGCTGGCTAACATTTAAAAGAAGGTCTTTTTGACCAGTAATGTAACTTTGAAGAGTCATTCATCTTTCAAGCCGGAATAAACTTTCATTGAGTTTTCATTTCCTAAAGATTTACAGTTAATTGCCGAGTGTTTGGTTGAATTAAAATCGACCACTGCTTTCCTGAAATACCAGCTGTGGTTTGAAGTTCTCAAGGGTCTGCGGTTCGATCTGCTTGAGTTTTACTTGAACAAATGGAAGATTCATTGGTCATTGTTCTCCTGTGAATGTCTGGATGGCTACAGTCCAGGACACATTGACACTCTCTCAAAAGCTTTACATTTGTAGTAGATTAAAGTGAACTTTAAAGGGATAATTTGGGAAAAGACTGAAGCATTGTTTTTCTTTGATTTTCTTTTAGTTTTTTTTCAAACGGTAACGGAGCGGTTAGTTGCTGACAGTTAGATGTCCTAATTTTTGTGCGGAACAGATCAAGTACTTGCAGATTTTTGAACTTTGGGTTTTTGTCTGTGAATTAACAACAAGAGCCGCCAATTGAACCGATTTCAGAACATTCTTCTGATCAAGCACCACACATCTGATGTTACTCTAACTGTCTTCCTTTAAGAAGGACAACATGGCTCATGTTTCAGCATTTAACAAAAAAAAACAGCCAGCTGTGTCTCAGTTGTATGAACGATGCCTGTTTCATACGTTGCGGCGTGTAACGTTTTCTTGTCAGGTTTTGTCACCTGAGCAGCAGCTGATTTGACAAACTGTAGGACTCTGTCTCCTTTTTATATATGGACTGCTTGTCATACATTAAAACAGTTTCTTCATTAAGATATTGCTTACTTCATAAAGCACCTTATTAGGTTAATAGTGTTCTGTCTCTTTCTAGATAAATCATGGATGCACACACCAGAAGCCCTGGCCAAGCATTTCATACCTTACAATGCCAAGGTATGTCTTCTTTTTCCTCAGAAACATTTTTCTGAGATTTACTATAAACGCATCTGTTTAGCAGTTTTTCATTATGCTGTCACACAATGTAGCAGCATATGGACAGTCAACAGCATGCTTTATATAACTCCAGAAATCTGAAATGTTATTTTACAGGTATTTTTACAGGTATATTTAATATGTGTAGGCAGACTTTGTCAAAAACGTCAAAGTATAATCCATATCTGTGAGGATTTTTGCAGCCAAACCCCCCCCAACACACACATCAACGAAAACAATATATCAGTTTCTGACCCAAAGACAGACTCTCCACAAAACAGTGAGTCTGTGTCTCCTTCGTTCTTCATCAAACATCTTGTGAGGAAGAGCATCTCATACTCTGGTGAAACAGAGCGTTAAACGGCACTGACAGAGTCGTCTTCTGCTCTGAGGAAAGAAGCTGTCTGCTCTCAAGCTGTTTCTGAGACGTCTTACTGAATCCTTAACCAAAACAAAACAGAATCTCTGACACTCCAGCACAGCAGATGGTAGTATTGCACCCGTTCTCTCTGCCTCCTCACACTACAACAAGATTCATTGGCCAAAAAGAGAAACACTAAATAAACTAAATTAAAGATGAACTGATAGCGTTATTTATTAATTTTAAAATTTCAATATATACCGTGTTACTGTGAGTTCTTTTGTCCATGATAACCGTGTAGTGAAAATCTGACACGGTGACACTCTAGATGAGACAAAGAAAGTGATTTACAGGAAAAAATGGGATTCTGCCAGCGTAGCAGGTGATAGATGAGCAAAGGTTAGATGTCTGTGATGAAAACCCCTCCAAACAGCCTGCAGGGCCGCAGTGATCAGAAATAAAAGACTCTCCACCCAGTTTAATGTGAGTATCTATCACTCCTGGCTCTTCTGCTGTCCTGCAGTGTTGGCTTGCCCTTGAGTGTGGACAGCATCGATCATATCAGACTGCAGGGGGCGTTTCAAGCATTATAACAAGCTGGTGAGGAGAGGATTTCCTCTAGTTTGTAGGACATCATGTGTTTTAAGAGTTTTAACTACCTACATCTACATACTAAGTTGCATAAAATGATGACTATGACAAACAGAAGTCTCTACCAACCCGAGTGCTTTAGAGGGGCTCAGAAATAACCTTAATTAAGCAAGCCCTGCTTTTACGAATGTTACACCACCTAATTAATATTCATGAGCCAAACTGATGAAATTTTTACTAGCCCCTCCCACAACCCGCCGCTCCTTATGGAGTGTGATTGGTTTAACTTTAGTTTCAAATGCAGTTCTTGTTCCACAGTAGAATTACTAGCATAAAAATAGCTTGATTTTGCATGTGAAGTGTCTGTGCAATGATTATGTTCAATCATGAATCCATTAGTCAGAATCAGACCAGCAGATAGAGACATTAAACTGAGACATTTAGAAATTGAGGCTTTTTTAACATATGCAATGTTTATGTGTTGACCACATGGCATGAAAATATGCAGAGGTTTTGGTGAAAATATGGCAGGCAGGGAAATTAGAGGTTTAAAGAATCTTTGATCTGTGTTGTTATATTTATTTATCTCTTTTTTTAGAATAGCAAACAGACTGTATGTCCTTCCAGTAAGTTTTGAGATACTCAGAAGTCTGTTTAACCAGTCTGCAGAGCATCTAACAGACGCTTGACCATGTGGGCTGGTAAAGGTTAATAGCTCCATCTGTTGGAAATTAAATGAAGTGTTTTTCATCTATTGGTTTGTATCACAAATGAGCTACATCGGTGGAATGTTTTCAGTAATCATCAAAGCTCTTTAATGAGTTTAAAATTACAATTAAACCCACAATATCAGCATTTCTGCATCATGAAAAGAAGAACAGGTGTTACATCTCACTTAATGATGAATTTAAATCAGTACTAAACATCCTCATTTATGTCCAACATGTGAATTAATTACAGAGCTCAGATGTTGATACTGCTGTTAGACTTTTCAAGAATTTCACTTTAAAGTTAATTTGTGACACGGGTTGTATGCAAATCTGTATTGCGTTAAAATGTACGGCCATGTTTTCCATGACTTTCAGTTTCTGGGGAATACAGAAGTGGATCAACCCAAAGGCACAGAAGTTGTAAAAGATGCTGTCAGAAAGCTGAAGGTAAGTTAATGCCGCTTCGTTTGGGCTGGACACAACCGTTACATTTTAACAAAAATCAGTTTCTAATATTAACAAGTGAACATACAACTCATTAAAAACATGATGTTTAGATGGGCTTGGATTTTTTGATCTCTTTTTCTTGTCTCTTTTGTCTTAAAGTTTCAGAGACACATTAAGAAATCAGAGGGACAGAAGATCCCAAAAGTGGAATTACAAATCTCCATCTATGGAGTGAAAATACTAGATCCTAAATCAAAAGTATGTACAGGATCAGTGGAATTTAAGGCTGTGATCAAACGGGCTGACGTTTGATCTCGGTATCTTATTTTTCTCCGCACAGGAAGTACAATACAACTGTCAGCTGCACCGGATATCTTTCTGTGCAGATGATAAAACAGACAAACGGATATTCACATTCATCTGTAAAGATTCAGAGTCCAACAAACACCTCTGCTATGTGTTCGACAGCGAAAAATGTGTAAGACAACAGAGAGCAGAACTTTTCTCCTATTTCTATGTAATGAGTTCAGCAGAGCCGGTGATGTTTGTAGCAGAGAGATCTCATTTATCTGCATTACAGGCAGAGGAGATCACCTTGACCATCGGCCAGGCCTTCGACTTGGCTTACAAGAAGTTTCTGGAGTCTGGAGGAAAAGATGTAGAAACAAGGAAACAGATAGGAGGTCTTCAAAAAAGAGTGAGTATAATTTACAGCTGCCTGTATTCTGTACAAACAGAACGATCATTTAGATTCACTTTTGCATATTTAAACGGCTGCCACTCCAAAAACGTTTCAGTTGTGCATGTGACCGGCTTGTGTGTAACAAATTGATATTTATCCTCACAGATTCAAGAACTTGAAGCTGAAAATTCAGAGCTGAAGAAGCAGTTACAAGCCTTAGAGGAGCAGCTGATGATCCCTCAGGTTCCTCCTGTAAGCGCTGTGTGGTCCTGCACCGCACCTATTCTTCAATTCACCATTTGGTGAATACAAAACAAATATCATAGTTATGCCTAAAGACGTGTATCTTCTCAACCCACAAGCTTTTCCAGTTTTAGGAACAAAAAACTAAAATGCTAAAACAGAACTAATCTAAGAACTCTCTAAACTGTCCAATTTTTCCACAGCTTCTTCATATTAATTCTTCTAATGAGGCCTATATGCTTCAGAGACCCTCATCTCTGTTCTGGTGTCAGAATGTGACATCGTTCTCCTGTCTCGAAATCTCCTCTGTAACACTAACGCCCATGAGCTCCCCTGACTCTAACCTTTCTGCTGGTCTTCTGACTCCTCCGCCTGCTAAACCGACTCGCTCAAAGTCTCCCAGCGGAGTCAGTGTTCCTCGCCCTCCTGTTAAGCACTTCTATTTACTCTTCTTCTGTTTGTGCTCTTGATTGTTTGTGTTTCGGTGGTTTCTTCTAAGCTTAGAGGGATTGCACTCACATTTTAAGAGGTCATGGAGGCAGCACTGTGTTGGTATTCTGGTTGGGAGTTGTTTTAAACCTCTAACCCTAAAGCTATTAACTTCTGCAGTTAATTCAGCCTGAACTGCTTAACTTACAGACTCGCTTCTAAACTTTTGTTAATAGTTTCAGTCTTGGGTTTGCTATCTGTTTTTGTGATTTTTGGAACTTGTTGTGATTAGATTGGTCTTCTTAATTGTATCTATTTCTGTATTTAATTTATAAATAAATGTTTGTGCATATATAATTGTGTGAATATATTTAATTATTGTGCCTTTAAATCAGTTGTTCTTCAGAATGCTCATGGTTGTTACACATGACTTGTGTTTGCAGGGAAACAGCATGTCCTCAAAGACGCCCACTGACGTTTTTGACATGGTTCCGTTTTCTCCAATGACCCCTCTGGTCCCATTACCAGCGAGTAATGGCTCAGCTCCTCCACCCCCGGCGAGAACATCAGAGATTAGTACGTTTTTTTCTTCTTTTTCCTGCAATGAAGGTTGCAAAGTGTTCGCTCATGAGGCCATAAGATCGGGTTGCGTAGGAATGCCCATCGTAATATTGTAAAAATCGTTTTGCTTTCATGTGTTGTAGAGGATAACATCTGTGGGCTGTTAAATGAGTGAAAGCTCACGGCTCAGTTATTGCTGTCACAGTTAAGGGCTATCACACAGTCAGTCATAGAGAAGTCAGTCACAATTCTCACTGTACACAGACGTACAGTGAGAATTGTATGAAGTTTAGCAGTAATTATACTGAAAAACGTGACATTAGAAAGTTGCTGTTGATCAACCAGAATCTGTTTATTTCAAGCGTGTTAAAGTTTTAGCAGTTTTTAAAATCATTCTGTTTGTTAAATCTTTGCACCTAATGCAGTTACAGTCCTGAGGGGAAGCAGTTGGAATTTCAGAAGTTGGGTATTTTTCACCTGAGCTGATAAATCCATCCAGATGTTTTTAAATAATGGATGAGTTCCAGGCAGTTTGATAGAATATCATTCTGTCAGACTGGATTTTTTTAAGATTACTCACCTTTTCTTCTTCAGGGAAAGACCTGTTTGGCGCAGAACCGTTCGACCCGTTCACCTGCGGCGCTGCTGACTTCCCCCCTGACATCCAGTCCAAGCTGGATGAGATGCAGGTGACTGCATGTCTGTGAATTATTTGCAAATGGCCTGGTGTGAATGCACAGCTAACAGCTGACGGTAGGCACTGCTTGGTAGAACCAATGTAATAGATTTCATTTTGGGTAGGTTACACTGGTTAACTCTGCACTGAGCAGATTTTAAGCTAATCTGGGGTTTGTTGATCTAGGTATTATTTTAATTTGCGTTGTGAGCCACTTCATTTTTAAACTTGGTTTAACAAATCCCAGATTAAAGTGTTTATGGTGATTAAAACCTTCACCTGTGATTATTTTTGACTGTGTGCCATGAGGGATTTGTTAGTGTAGCTAAACAGCGAGACAGCGAGTTTTTTCTTTTAATTTGATTTGTATTACTAGGTGTGAAAAACCTCCAAGAGTTACGTTAAGTTTAGATGCCAGTGACGTACAAAAGGTTTATATAATTTGACAGTTTGTGAGTCTTAAACTAACAACTTCCCTTTTCTTGTTGTTTTTTTCCTGCTTGCAGAGGCAGAGATGGTTTGTATTTTTCTACAATTTGATGTTGTTTTTTAGAATCGTTTAGGGTGTTTTTTGGCATTTACAGACTCATGTCTCTCCTTTTTACTTATTTATCAATTCTGTATAAATTTAAAACGTAGGTGTATATTTCAGATATATTGTAAAAGGCACAGACTTTTAAATATTTAATAGTATAAAACAGTGGCAAACGTTTAAGAGTAACAAACCAAATTTTATAAAAGCAGTCCACATTGTAGAGAAACTACTGCTACATCAACATCTTCTGCATGCAAAACTTTACCTGCCTTGATAAAACATTTCACAAAATCTAACAATTCCTTTTTTAAACAAACACAAATCGACAGGTCAAAACCAGATATTTACAGTCCTTGTTTGTCCTGGTTTGTTTTCCAGGAGGGGTTCAAAATGGGACTAACAGTAGAGGGCGCCGTCTTTTCCCTTGACCCGCTAGACGGTCGCTCCTGATGCCAAGATGACATCATCACATTTATGTTAAACCATTTGTATGAAATTTCCAAGCGCGGGTTTACAGTGAAGATGTCAACGTCAAACTTTTTTATGTATTTGCATTTAAACTTGGTTTACGAAAAAGTATATTGAAGCAGTAGATCACTATTTTTGTATGAACTGAAACAATAATGTAGTTTTAACACCCCTTGCTTGTACAGTCCATGAAGGATGTAGAAAGTATGTCCGGCTGCACACTGTGTTATCAGAATACATCTAGAAAGCTTTTTTATTCCGTACGGCAGATTGTAGCTGTATAATTTCACACAACTCGTAAAACGTTCTGTGTTTGTCACTAACGGTGGTTCCCTTTACATTATTTTGTATCTGTATTTTTAACTCGTAACGCATTATTACACATACTAATAAAGGGGATATAAAACTCACTCCTTTTGTATTAAAAAAAGATTATATGTAAAATGATATATTGTTTTTGTTTATTGCAGTGGATTCATTAAGATGCAGTATTTTTTAACTACGAATTGCGGGACTGGATTATTTCCACATTAATGTGTACTTGTATTGCAGTTTAATTTTATATTATATATTTTAGTATACTCTTGCACAAAGAAGCACTTTGGATGAGCTCTGTCCATGTATTATTGTTCATTCACTTTGTAAGCATTATATTAGCCTTTGCTGTTGTAGCCATTAAAAGGAAACGGTACAGATTTACAGTGTCATTTGTGTTGTTATAATGTTTCTCATAAACCTTTACTGTCATCTCACAAAATACTTTTGTTTTAATTTTTAACAAACTTTTGCCCACATGTTATAGTGTTTTAAGTAATTTATTCAAATTGAAAGATAATATATTAAAAGTACAACATAAAGAAATTGTAACAATACAGTAAAAAAATGTAGTTATATTCAAAATATTTCCCTGTGTTACTACTTTATTTTCCACATGCATGTGTTAAGCTATTTAAATGCGTTTATCCTTAACATTCCCGTTTGTGTGTGTGTTTGTGTGTTTGCTTTTCATTCTCTCATGATTGATCATTTTTATTTGAAGTGTAGAGAGCATTTGCTTTTGTACGTGTGCTGCCTGCGTCTCAGTTATTTAGACAGCTCTTCTGTTTACTGATCATGTCGTACTGAGGAGCTCACGTCCTGGAGTGTGACACCACAGTCTTCAACCGTGTGCTGGTAAGACGCTGTTTCACCTCTGAATGTTGAACCACAGCAGTACTGCCCCAGGATTTATCATTTCAGTCAGTGCAAGTTTTGTAGAAACTAGTCCTACGTCTGGTTTACAACTTTACAAAGCAACATTTTACAACAAAAAGATATTCAGAATGTATAAAATCACACTTTATGTAAAGTAAACATTTATGCTGTTTAAATACTGCTGTAATTACAAAGAAGTCATCACAGACGGTAGCTATTCTATAGACAGTAATTACTCTGTATAACAGACAGTCACTGTAGGCAGTGGTCTGTTTATGATCAGATAATGTTAATAAACAGTTTAAACAGAAAGGACAAAATATGGTTTAAACAGTATAATCCCTGCCATTTCCCATCATTTACTTAAAAAACAATGTTTCTAGATCGTAAAAGATTCTAAAGTAACTTGTTAACAGTTTTAGTCTGAAACATTAGAGAAACATTATAATGAAACAAAGCAACATTTTACAAATCTTGATCAAAAATGTGCCAGAGAAGAAAATCTATCAGTACTGCATTAAGAATCATTATTTTAAAAAACGTGTTCATCTTAAAAAGAGAAGAGACAAGAGAAGACAAGCATCTTCAAAAGTCAAAGAGAAGAAATGTCAATAACATGTTTAATTTGCAAAGCAAATACATGAGATTAACTTTAAAGCTGTACCAAAACTTAAACGTTATAACTGCTAATGCTAATCAAATCAAATAATCATCAAAGGAAAAGTGCAAGAATGATAGATTTCCCTGCATGCTTTGGAAAATATACAGTAACAACCTAACTTTTAATATTCTGTATATAACTGCACCTGTGTTTCCTTACATTGTGCCTTAAACTCTTTAATTCTTTTGATTATAGAACTGAAATATCATGCAAAGATATTTTAGATGGAATCTAGAGAAAAAATAGTCCTCTAGCACTGCATATGGGGTAACGGGAAAGAGAAAGAATTGCACCGTTTAATAACTGGAGCCTGAGATGGAGTTAATTTTATTTGCATTTCCTCACCCTGTGTTGTACCTTTTCATGGAAGGAAAACAAATCATACAAACTCTTATCAGAATTCACGTACAGCAAGTCCGTCGCCAGCATTTGCCAGTTTATAGAAATGAGGTAGCTTGCACTAATGAATAAACGATTTCCTCTTTAATTGTCATTTAGTTTCAAAAGTAATTACAAGGTGGATGTACCAGAGTACAGATGAGTGTTTTAGAAGAAACAAAGAAAAACTCAACGGAGCGCAAACTTCCTCTATAGCACCATTTTGGTTTGTAAAAAAAAAAAGAACATCATACTGTAGCAAAACAGGCAAATCCAATTTTTTTAATAACAACTAGTGTTGATACAGTGTGTAGCATCATTACTGTTACTTTAAAGCAATGGCTATCACAATTTAAAACAGCAGTTTGGTGGATAGTCTTGTCTCGTATAAAAATTTGGTTGAATTTCTTATTTCAAGGGATCAATCTGTATTAACCTTGTGAAGCGGTTATTTTTGTTGAACACTTGGAAGGCACAATAAATATCTTGCTACAGGGCCAGAAAAGTCCAATGCTCTTTATATACAAGGATGACAGCCGTAAGCAGTCACTTTGAAAGTCTGAGGATTTTCTTCAATGCATCTCTGCTCCTTGATTTATAAGAAGCAAACAGGCCCAACATCAATGCCAAACTCCTGATCTGAACCTCCAATGTCCACTGGTGCAATATCCACAACAGGAAGACGTGCTGTTTTCTGGGTCCTGTACTCAAAAACTGTCTTGCCCCACTTACCATTTGCTTGCTGTTAAGAGAAGGACATGTTATTAGGTATGTATAGTTGTACAATATTGTAAAAACTTTATCTCTCTGGGATACTGGAATGACTGGTGTGTGAGACTATGGTCACTGAAATTTTCACTGGCTCTGTTTCAAAAACTATTGAGCTGTCTATGTAGGCATTAACCAGTAGCTTACTAGGTTGTGGAACAGAGTTCATGAAGTGTACTTACTGAGCAGCTGTCCTCCAGCACGGTGTATCTGAATCGGTTATTTCCCTCAGCTTTAAGCTCGACATCATTTGAAGCTTTGAGGATGACTGCTTTCTTAAGGTTTCCAGTTGATTCATCCTTGTAGCCCACAGAGTTTTTGCAGTGGTAAGTGATAGTTTGTGAGGCTTCTTTAGAGAGTAGACGAATGAATGTCATCTGAACTGTGACAGTGTTGGCTGGCTGGTCTTTGTTCCCATAAGTGAACTTTTAAAAGAAACACAAACAAGTAAATAATAGGCACATACAATTCTACTCTGCTGTGTGCAAAGTCTACTAAATACTAAATTACTAAATACTATTGATAGTCCTACTGATATAAACAGTTTAAACCAGCCTAAGCTGATTTGTTGGTCTTAATTGGTCCCACAGTCAGGCTAAACTAGACCTTCAGCTGGTAAGATGTTACTCATTTAACATGAAGAAACTTTTCATAGCAGCAGTTGCATGCTTACATAGGTGCCACTATTCATATTGGCTCCAAACCACACTGGTTTATTTCCTGGGGAGCTCCACCAGGACTTGCGTGGGATGCTGGAGGGAATTGCAGAGATACATGTCTCTCCTGTGTCCATATTGCAATGTACTTTAATGGCATCCTCTGCACTGCCCTGGTTTGGATCCACCCAGTATTCACCTACAAAGGAGAGACGAAACATTTTAGGATGTTTGACCTTTGTATACAGCTGATAATCTGGCATTAAAGAAATAATTTTGAGCTGCTAACTGTACTTGATATATTGGTGAAAATCTTTGTCTGTGAACTTACCACTCTTTTTATCAGGGTAACATTGTTTCAGGTCCTCACAGGTTCTGGCAGGATGTTTCTTACTACCGTCAGGACTACGCATACTATCAATCTGGCTGCTCAGAGCCTTCAGTGTAGCCTGAACTCCAGGATCAGCCTGAAAGAGGGCACTTGAGTTACTTTTGGGAAGAGCTTCATCCTCGCTGAACTCTGGGGGTGGAGGACCAGCATCATAATCTTGAGGCCCACCAAAAAGATCTTCCATAGCTGCAATGGGAGGACCAGGGGGTCCGGGAGGCCCAGGAGGGCCAGGTTCTCCAGGCGGACCCTAGTTATAAAATGATGACATAAAAATAAGTCAGTGTCCAAAATGGTGTTGATTTCTGCTTAGCAGAAATAGCATAGCCGTTTACTTACCTCTGGTCCCATGTCACCACTGGTACCTCTTGAACCAGGAGGTCCCATAGGTCCAGGCTGTCCAAGGTACCCTTCCTTTCCTGGTGGTCCAATGGGCCCAGGAGGTCCCTATGAAAGAAATGTTTGAATTTAAGTCAATAATATGCATGTACAACTAAGTGTAAATCACTTATTTTAAAAAAGTTTAATGCGCACCCTTTGTCCACTTGGACCAACAATGCCTGGGGCTCCCTGTTCACCAGTTGTGCCCTAAATAGTATGTGAATAGTCGAGACAACAAAATTTTCACCAATATTACATTTGTCCATATATTATATTTCATACATTGATACTGATATATCAAATAACCTTTGTCTTGGAATTTAAAGGAAATTTTTTACAGGTGCAGAACTTACAGGTGGTCCAGGAAGACCTTGTAAGCCTGCAAATCCTCTGTGACCCTTCTGTCCTCTCTCTCCATGGTCACCTACATCCCCCTTATCTCCTCTTGGTCCTTGTGGTCCCTTGAAAAGATGTTTGTTGTGTAATTTTTATCAGCAACTTGAAGGTAAATTGAACATTTTCAACTATTGCCATATTTTGTTATGATTGTATAGATATCTTACTGTGAGTCCTCGCTTTCCAGCAGGACCTGGGGGGCCTGCAGGTCCTCTTGAGCCCTGGAAAGGTCATGTTAAAAAAAGCATTAAAAACATGAGCAAAATTGCAGGCTTTAGTAAGTCTTTAGACTTTTTTGCTGGCAAAAGTATTGGCTTTACATCTCATTCTAATATACATAGGATAATGGCATATAAATATCAGAAGAGAGACTTACAGGCTCCCCTCGCTTTCCAACACCTCCAGTAGCACCAACAGGGCCAGGGGGACCAGGAAGTCCTCGAGCTCCAATCAAACCTTCTGTTCCCGGATCTCCTCGATCACCCTTAAAAAAATGAGGAACTCCATTAGATGAGCACAAACAGTTTAAACTAAAGATTTAGAACATAGGTTTTATGTTCTTACCTGGGGACCTATGACACCTTCTTTTCCTGGTGGACCATCAGATCCAGCAGGTCCCTACAAAAACAAAACCAATTCTTATTGCATTAAAAATTGCATGTGTATTTAATTGTGTAGCTCTATTCTGAGAATAGCTCTATTCTTTGCAACTGTAATTCTATTGAAAGTTTAGTAATTATTATTAAAATCTATTTTACATCAGGTCCAGGGTCACCACGAGGTCCATTAGCTCCAGGCACCCCAACTGGCCCAGGTGGTCCTTTGTCTCCCGATGCTCCTGGTGTGCCTTGTTTTCCTGGAGGACCCTACATGAGAAAATCAGGAGCAGATAAATTATAAGAGCTTATAACAAACAATTTGGTCCATTCACCACTGAGGACTGATTCAGTACTTGATGTATGCTATATGTATTTATTATTTTATATTTTAGCATGTGCCAGTTAGTGATTTTAATTCTAAATGTAATTTTGATGATTTGTAATGAATACTAACAGCTGGTCCAGGAAGTCCTGGCATTCCACGTTCACCTCTTTGACCAGGAAGGCCTACAATACCTCTCTGTCCTGTTGTTCCAGCAGGTCCTGGTGGACCATCAGGCCCCTAAAGGTAAAAACAGTTGACTAAAAGAATGTCATTTTTATTGTCTTTTACTATTTCAGTTAAGAAATGTCTAGTGTATTAACTGGTGGTCCATCTTCTCCAGAATCTCCTTTATCTCCAGGGCTTCCAGCAGGACCAGGTTGACCTCTCTCTCCCTGACGTCCTGGGGGTCCATGGTCTCCTCGAAGACCACGTGGACCTTCTTTTCCTGGAAGACCAATTGGACCTGGCTCACCAACTGGACCCTAAGAGAACAAAATCTTGTTTAAAAAGTTGTTGTTTTTTCTAATTTGTAAATCTGTAATCCATGCAACAGGCTTACTGTTGGACCAGGTGGGCCAACTCTTCCAGGTGATCCAGGGAAACCTGTTGGGCCCTAAATATTAAATATATATGTCAATTCAACTAGTTCCTTAAAAAGAATAATACAGTATTGCTTATTATATCTATACATACGGGTGCCCCCTGTGTTCCTCTCCCTCCCTTTGGTCCAGCCACACCGATTGGACCCTAAAGTAACATGTTAGAAGGTGATTATTAGCTTGCAAGAAAAATGTTGCTGAATAATTTGGCAACACATTTTACAATGTTTAATCACCTGTGACCCTGGAGGACCAGCCAACCCTTGAGGGCCAGGGGATCCAGCATCACCCTTCTGTCCAGGCTCTCCTGGTGGTCCTTTTGCGCCAGGCTGACCATCAGGACCCTGTGGTTTTGATATTGTAACAGGTTCAGAACTGGCAGAATCTGCTCTTTCAAGAAGATATGTATATAATATATCGATTAAATAAAGGAATGGACTTCTACTTACAGGTGGTCCCACAAAGCCAACAGCACCAGTTGGCCCAGGTTCACCACGGGATCCCTATTTGTCATTTAACAAAGTTTGTTGTTATATACAAAGTTATATGTCACAAAATCTAAATTATTCATTTTAAAACATTATATGCTTCTGTATTTGTATCTCAGATGTCAACTCACTGGCATCGCTCTTGATCCTTGAGGTCCAGGTGGTCCCTTAGGGCCTGGCTCTCCCTGTGAAAAAGCTGTTTTAGAATTGTTTGGTTCTTATTAAATACAGTATATTAACCATGTAAAGTTATTCTGACAAGTACCTTTTCACCACTTGGGCCGGGGGGTCCTGCAGGGCCAATTGGCCCTGTTAAACCCTACAAGAGTAAAACAAACATTGAGTGAGAGGTTTTAAGGTTTTTACATGAGATGGTTTTATGTACATCAGGCATGAACTTTACAGAGAATCCTTTTGTCAGCTGCACCTGTGATTAGGCCTGCTTGAACAAGTCTGATTAACTATTTTTCCAATTTTAAATTTTGCTTGTAGAATTTACTTATGTAAATAAAGTCATTCCAAATTCTTTTTTATCTACTTCTCAAGTGCTAACATGCCCGAGCTGCTTGGCTTAAGTATAACGGTTGCATTCTTCTGGGTTCTTCTTCTTCATTTGTCAATGTAAGCAACTTTTTTATAATGTATTATGTAAAAATAAAAATGCTTCACCCTTGCACCGTCGCTTCCTGGAGTCCCCTCTGCTCCTTTCTCACCAAGAGCTCCCTAAATGTGTGAAACAGGTTTATTTTAAACTTAGAGATGATAAAACGAATATCCACATATATATTGTGAATTCAGCATAAACCTTTATTAGTACTCACTCTCTCTCCTTTTGGACCAGGTGGCCCAGAGATCCCTCTTTCACCTGGCATACCCTGCAGACCTGGAGGACCAAGATCACCCAAAATACCTGGAGGACCTGGGCTGCCCTAGAAGTATTTGGAAATATCATTTTAAAAGTAGTACTAACTGTGTATGTCTGGAATATGAAATAGAAAACTAAGTGATAATTTCAGACAAAATAAATGAGTGTTTCGGGTTTATTAGAAGTTAAGCATCTTTGACGCATTGATTGCTACAGAAAACATTTTGACTCTGTCTTTGACTGTGTTTTAAACTGTTTACAGTTATTATGATGCAATGTCTAGTCAAAACTCCCAAGTGCTTATACATAATTTAAAGGTAAAATATTGTCTAAACACTTGTCACTATATAACACTATTGTCTAAAAAAGTTGTACCTTTGGACCATCTGGACCAGGTGCTCCAGAAATACCTTTGACTCCAGGAAGACCATTAGGCCCAAGATCTCCTCTTTCTCCAGGAATTCCACGTTCACCCTGTTAAATGAGATGGCTGACCGTTACAGACATGTTTTTGATGGCAACACATTTACAAAAGTTTAGTGTAAACAGTACAGCTCACCCTTGGTCCAGTTTGGCCTACTGGACCAGCCTCTCCAGGGATGCCCTAAACAGAAGGTAATGGCTGTTTAGCATTGATTGGCATTGGCTTCAGGAGAACACCTGTCACCCGTCATTCATCTATTTGTCCACATATTTGTGTCTTGATGTTTGTTGAATTTGTCAATAAACTTCAAATGATCGAACCTGATCTCCAGGTTTTCCTGCCTCTCCTGGAGCACCTGCTGGTCCTGGTAGTCCCTGGGAAGAGGCAAAGAAGTTGATGTTTGAAAAATCAAATCCCAGAAATAAACAAAAACATTTCCAATTAAGAAACAGTCACTAATAAATCACCTGGAAACCGTGCATTCCAGGAGGCCCCTGTTCACCTCTTTCACCTGCTGTACCCTGTTAAAAACAACACCAGAATGAACTACTTCTGCTCTTAGCATTGTTAAGTTTAATAGTTGTAAAACACAAAGTGTGAGCAGATGTTTGTGTAATTAGGAGAGAATATAGCAAACTTACAAGTGGACCTGGTGGTCCAGCTGGGCCTACTTCTCCATCTTTGCCTGGTGGGCCCTATAAAAAGACCCAAGGTTAAAGATCCAGTTTAGTTTAATTTACAACCAGATTTTGACTTTTATTTTAAGAAATGTGGAGCTTGCCTGTGCAGAATTATAGGGTATTGTGAGAGGTTGTCAGGACATTGATATGTGGTTTCTAAGGTGTACTTTATGCTTTAAGCACATTGTTATGCAATTACTTGGCTTATTACTTTGACTCACCCTCTGACCGGGAACTCCTGCAGATCCCTGTTCACCTGCCTTGCCTGGATCTCCCTAAATTGTTAGAATTATGTCTGTAAGTGTGACATTTAAAATCATAAATAAATGAATAATGAATCAATAATTCCCACTTACACTAAAACCTTTTGGACCTATTACTCCCATTGAACCCGCTGGGCCTCTTGTTCCAGTTGACCCTGCAGGGCCTGGACGCCCATCCTCACCTGGAGCACCCTGTCAAAGGTAAAAAGTAATTTTTTTTTTTTTTTATTGAAAAGGTGGACATCTTATTTCAGTAATGACTGAAAACAATCAAAAAATGTACCAATGGCCCAGGCTTTCCTTCAGCACCCTGCACTCCAGGTGTACCTGTCAAACCCTGGGAGAATGCAAAAGAATGAGGTACTTGGTAGAAACAAAGGTGTCAAAATGCACTATGACAAAGATAAAAATAGATTTTTTTACCCTTGCGCCTGGTAAACCTGGTTCTCCTGTTCTCCCTGGATCTCCACTAGCTCCTTTAGGGCCAAGGGTTCCTGTAATTCCACGGTCACCTTGTGCACCCTTAGATGAGTGTGAACAAAATAAAATAATTTAATTAACTAAATGATGCTTAACTAATTTCTTAGCTTTTAAATTAATGCTCTAATTACTTTTGGACCCTGTAAGCCATCTTGACCAGGGAAGCCACGGTTTCCAGGAGGTCCCTAAATTAGACAACAAAACCCATGAATAAGGAATTTTTTTGATCACAAATTTAAGTCTGCTGCTGCAAAAGCTATGACAGGAAAACTACACTCACTCTCTCACCAACAGGTCCGGGTGGGCCGATAGAACCGGAATCTCCCCTGGGTCCACGTTTTCCCTCCTCTCCCTGAGGTCCAATTACACCTTGTGATCCTGGTGGACCCTATGAACAAAGAAATACATTATAATGAATGGTAATGTGAGTAGTTTTGTTTTTAATGTCCAGCATAATGTGAATGGACAACTCTATGTATCTTAAGTTGATTCTCACTTTAACTGTGTAAAATTAAAATTGAGCATATTCGAGCATCCCAACACAGCTCAGCCAAGCCTGCCAAGCCTGAGTTTGTAGAATTTGGTATCTGTTTGTCTGACTAATAAAAGATGTGGTGAGTGTTTATTAACTTCTGTTTGATGACACGAGTGGCTCGTGTCTTGCAACCAGGAACCTAAACAAAACATACAGGTCTTTATTTATATACAGGTCTTTATTTATATACAGTATCTTATCATAACTTACAGGTTCTCCTTTAGGTCCAGCCTCTCCTTTAAATCCAGGAACACCTACATCTCCCTAAACAACGAAACAATGCCCAAGGTTGCTGGTCAGTTGTGAAGATTCTATGCTTTTAACAATTACCTGATTCACGTTTTACCATTAAAGGCACATATATATATATATATATATAACACATTACATGATATACATTATATAAACATAAATGTAAAAAAATTCATTACCCCTTGACCTTTGATCCCAGGCTGTCCAGTGCTTCCCTGAGGTCCTGGTGGGCCAGGTGGGCCAAGCAGACCAACAGGACCCTGAGGGCCTGCATTTCCCTGGTAAAAAATATAGTTTATTGCTAATGACATTTTACAATATTTTAACATTGTACTTTATTCCATGTATGACATTCCATGTATTTTCATTAACATACCACTGGACCTTTGGTACCCGGGCCACCGTCAGTACCTGCTTGCCCCTGCAAATATCAGAATCATGCTAAGTTTGCATGTTATTGCATATTACAAAACCTAATCAGTGATATACAAAATTGTTAAAAATACAAAAGGATGAAATACAAAAAGAATCAAAGACATACACTGTTTCCAGTTGGTCCAGCTCTCCCTTGATGTCCTGTCTCTCCCCTTTGTCCCTGGGGTCCCTCTGGGCCCCTCACACCTGTGGGTCCTGGTTGACCCTGCAAACCAATAATTTGCCATTATAAAACATATTTAACAAAGCCTTTTTACAATTATAACAATATACAAGGGTATATTTGTATCTATACTGTATAAAGTGTATAGATAGATAGATAGATAGATAGATAGATAGATAGATAGATGATAGATAGATAGATAGATAGATAGATAGATAGATAGATAGATAGATAGATAGATAGATAGATAGATAGATAATCATTACCCACCTTCATACCTGGAGTTCCAGGATACCCCGGGGGTCCACTTAGTCCCAAAGGACCCTAGAAGGAATTTAAATTTTACACAATCAGTATGTGATTTGCACTTGTCAGTAATTTCACATGTTAAGATTTCATTAACTAACAATATCTTACCATTGGACCTGGTTTACCAACATTTCCCTGAGCACCTCGTGTACCCTAAAACATCAGAGAAAAGATAAGCAATCGTAGTAAGAATTCAAACATTTCTTTAAATGTTTGAAACATTTCTTAACTTACCGGTGTCCCACCCGACCCTGGACGTCCTCTCTCTCCTGGCATTCCCCTAGGACCCTGTGTGTTTAGTAATAGTTAATCATTTTTTGCCAGTATGGCTATAAATT